>RCUC01066231.1:0-52544 GCA_003697995.1 Taxidea taxus jeffersonii
TTACTGGTTATGGGCCTATTCAGGTTTTCTATTTCTTCCTGGTTCAGTTTTGGCAGTTTATATGTCTCTAGGAAAGCATCCATTTCTTCCAGATTGTCAAATTTGTTGGCATAGAGTTGCTCATAATATGTTCTTATGATTGTTTGTATTTCTTTGGTGTTGGTTGTGATCTCTCCTCTTTCATTCATGATTTTATTTATTTGGGTCCTTTCTCTTTTCTTTTTGATAAGTCTGGCCAGGGGTATATCAATCTTATTAATTCTTTCAAAGAACCACCTCCTAGTTTCACTGATTTGTTCTATTGTTTTTTTGTTTGTTTGTTTGTTTCTATTTCATTGATTTCTGCTTTGATCTTTATTATTTCTCTTCTCCTGCTGGGTTTAGGCTTTCTTTGTTGTTCTTTCTCGAGCTCCTTTAGGTGTATGGTTAGGTTGTGTATTTGAGACCTTTCCTGTTTCTTGAGATAGGCTCGTATCACTATATATTTTCCTCTCAGGACTGCCTTTGCTGTGTCCCACAGATTTTGGACCGTTGTGTTTTCATTATCATTTGTTTCCATGGTTTTTTTCAATTCTTCTTTAATTTCCTGGTTGACCCATTCATTCTTTAGAAGGATGCTGTTGAGTCTCCATTTATTTGTGCTCTTTCCAAATTTCCTCTTGTGATTGAGTTCTAGCTTCAGAGCATTGTGGTCTGAAAATATGCAGGGAATGATCCCAATCTTTTGATACTGGTTGAGACCTGATTTATGACCCAGGATGTGATCTATTCTGGAGAATGTTCCATGGAACTAGAGAAGAATGTGCATTCTCTTGCTTTGGGTTGGAATGTTCTGAATATATCTGTGATGTCCATCTGCTCCAGTGTGTCATTTAAGACCTTTATTTCCTTGTTGATCTTTTGCTTCGATGATCTATTTCAGTGAGGGGTGTGTTAAAATCTCCTACTATTAATGTATTATTGTCAATGTGTTTCTTTGATTTTGTTATTAATTGGTTTATATAGTTGGCTGCTCCCACGTTAGGGGCATAGATATTTAAAATTGTTAGATCTTCTTGTTGGACAGACCCTTTGAGTATGATATAGTGTCCTTCCTCATCTCTTATTATAGTCTTTGGCTTAAAATCTAATTGATCTGATATAAGGATTGCCACCCCAGCTTTCTTCTGATGTCCATTAGCATGGTAAATTGTTTTCCACCCCCTCACTTTCAATCTGGAGGTGTCTTCCGGTCTAAAATGAGTTTCTTGTAGGCAGCATATGGATGGGTTTTGTTTTTTTATCCATTCTGAAACCCTGTGTCTTTTGATTGGGGCATTTAGCCCATTTACATTCAGGGTAACTATTGAGAGATATGAATTTAGTGCCATTGTATTGCCTGTAAGGTGACTGTTACTGTATATTGTCTCTGTTCCTTTCTAATAATACTTTTAGGGTCTCTCTTTGCTTAGAGGACCCCTTTCAATATTTCCTGTAGAGCTGGTTTGGTGTTTACAAATTCTTTCAGTTTTTGTTTGTCCTGGAAGCTTTTTATCTCTCCTTCTATTTTCAATGATAACCTAGCTGGATAAAGTATTCTTGGCTGCATGTTTTTCTCATTTAGTGCTCTGAATATATCATGCCAGTTCTTTCTGACCCGCCAAGTCTCTGTGGATAAGTCTGCTGCCAATCTAATATTTTTACGTATGTTACAGACTTCTTGTCCCGTGCTGCTTTCAGGATTTTCTCTTTGTCGCTAAAACTTGTAAATTTTTCTATTAGATGATGGGGTGTGGACCAATTCCTATTGATTTTGAGGGGTGTTCTCTGCACCTCCTGGATTTTGATGCTTGTTCCCTTTACTATATTAGGGCAATTCTCTACAATAATTCTCTCCAATATACCTTCTGCTCCTCTCTCTCTTTCTTCTTCTTCTGGAATCCCAATTTTTCTAATGTTGTTTCATCTTATGGTATCACTTATCTCTCGAATTCTCCCCTCGTGATCCAGTAGTTGTTTGTCTCTCTTTTGCTCAGCTTCTTTATTCTCTGTCATTTGGTCTTCTATATCACTAATTCTTTCTTCTGCCTCATTTATCCTAGTAGTAAGATCCTCCATTTTTGATTGCACCTCATTAATAGCTTTTTTTTATTTCAACTTGATTAGATTTTAGTTCTTTTATTTCTCCAGGAAGGGCTTTTATTTCTCCTGACAGGGTTTCTCTAATATCTTCCATGCCTTTTTCGAGCCCGGCTAGAACCTTGAGAATCATCGTCCTGAATTCCAGATCTGACATATTACCAATGTCTGTATTGATTAGGTCCCTAGCCTTCGGTACTGCCTCCTGTTCTTTTTTTTGTGGTGAGTTTTTCCGCCTTGTCATTTTGTCCAGATAAGAATCTGCTGTTCTCCTTGTTAAGTGAACTTGGTCTTGGCTGGATTTCTTGTTGATCTTCAGGGGGAGGGGCCTGTTGTAGTGATTTTCAAGTGTCTCTGCCCCAGGCGGAATTGCACCGCCCTTACCAGGGGCAGGGCTAAGGAATCCTCTCAGGTTCGCTTACAGGACCTTTTGTTCCCTGAATCCTTTCTGTAGAGTTCCAGAGGACGGGAATGAAAATGGCGGCCTCCCAATCTCCAGCTCGGAAGAGCCAAGAGCTCGGGGCCCCAGTCTTCAGTGTGCCTTCAGAGAAAAGCGCTTAATCACTCCCATCTCTCCAACCTCCAGCCGCACTTGGAGAAAATCTAGCGTAATCAGTCCCGTCTCACTGGCTTCTGGCTGTGCTCCGAGGTCACCCAGCCTGTGACCAAGTGTCTCTGTCTCTGGCAGATCCCACCTGGAGTCTCCAAACCCCGTAGATCCCTGAGCTCTCCCAGGTCGGATTCTCCCCGGATCTTGTGGGGACCCCTCGCACAGAGCCCCGGCCTGTGTCACAGACCACGGCTCTAGGAAACCCCAAGTTGAGAGCTCACTGCTCTCTCTCCGCAGCTGGCTTCCCTGCTCTAATACCTGTGAGCTCTGCTACACTCAGACACCTCCAATCCTTCTGTGACCCTGTGGGACCTGAGTCCACACTGTCCCCGCGAGGTCTTCACCTCAGTTTAGCCTCTGGAGTGATGTCCCTCCATGGAGCAGACTTTTAAAAGTCTTGATTTTGTGCTCCATTGTTCCGCTGCTTGCCGGGAGCCAGCCCCTCCCCCCGGGGTCTATCTTCCCGTCGCGTTGGATTCACTTCTCCACTGGTCCTACCTTTTAGAAAGTGGTCAATTTTCTGTTTCTAGAATTGTTGCTCTTCTTCTCTTCCATCTCCTGTTAGAATCGTAGGTGTTCGTAATGGTTTGATAGGCTATCTAGCTGATCTCCTGCTGCCTGATGTCATCTCAGCCTGCTGCTTCTCCACCATCTTGACTCCTCCTTCTAATTTTTTTTCTTTCCTTTTTAAATACATTTTTCTAATCTCCAATTTATTTATATAGTCTTCTCTCAAATATTAACAACACCTATAATATTTATAATAATAATTTCATTAGTTTCCAAAGCATATATGTTTTCAAAATCCCTTGCACAAACTCGTATCCTAAAAATTTACCAATACATTTTAGGTTCATTGAAATGTTTTACAGACGAAAATGAAATACTACGAATGTAAAATGTTTAAATAGTAGCTATAATAAACGAATACCTAACATTAAATTGAATGATGAGAATCACTAGTGAAGATGTTAGATATCTACATGAGATAACCTTAGCATGGTTAACATAAAAAACAAAAAAATAATAAATCTCCCTGGAAAATAAAAAAAAATCATAGTCTGCATTTCTATCAATAACAACAAACACAACTAGATGCTGAGGAACTTTTAAATATGCGTGCGTGTGCAGGCACTCACACACACAAATACACACACAGACTCAAATTTTCTTGAGGTCTGCCTAACAATACCAGGGAATGCCCTCACAAATTTAGAGACAATAATTAAGGTGATCTCAAATCTAACCCTCTTTCCCTATTCTCTTTGAACAGAACGAGACTGCACACCATCTTTTGTATTTTTCAACAACTATTAATTTACAGGACTGAAGGGGGGAAGACCTAGAGGATGAACTTAAAGATGATCGAAACAATTCAAATCCTAGAAAGAAAAGTTTATCTGTCAATTTGAAAGAACTTTAACGACATTGTGACATGAAGCAGAATTATCACCACTATTAATTGCACAGCCACATTAAAAGGACTTCAAAAAGTGGACCTCCCCTAAAACACAGAATGTATATAGAAAACGTCTTATTCTTCTATTCTATACTTAGATAAATGTCAAGTACGTATATCACCTCAATTAACCATAGGAAAAAAGCTATCAAGATCTAATTCTTTTTTTTTGACAAGGTGTTTATTCTGAAACCAGCAGAGGGAGAAGCAGGCACTTGCATTAGAAAGAGATGAGAGTCACAGAGGTCTAAGCCACATGGGGAGCATTCCATGTGCAAAAGGCTGATTAGAACCATGGTGAATCTAGGTGGACATATTCCAGGGTTTGTTGACTGAGCTATAGTAAATCTGGGGCTTTGCAGTCTGGCTAACTTGGAATTGAGCTTGTTAACAAAATAGATGTTTTCATTTCTAGCAATGTCAGGAAAAAATAAGGATGAACTGATGAAATGAAAGCACTTTTTATTAAAGAATTGAATCATATAAGCAATTGCAAAGATGAAAGCCAGTTACTTTATAAGCATTTATTTTACCAGTTATCTTGAAAACAATTAAATTATGGAACAGCTTTTGATATCACTGATACTAACACAATTAAACAAAGTTAACAGATAGTCATCCATTCATTTAGTCACATAACAAATATCTATTGTGTTCTTTGATATATGAAGAAATGTGCTAGATGCATTAGAATACACACACAAAAATAAAATGAAGTTTCTTCCTTCCAGGAAACTATAAACAATAAAATAATATATTTATATGCTACAGTAACAAATTTTTTAAATATATTGGTCATTCAGCTGTACTATCTACTACAGGAGCCATTAGCCATCTGCAGCTTTTTACATTTTAATTTTGATTAATTAAAGTTAAATAAAACCAAAAATTTAATTCCTCAGTCTCACTAGCTGTATTTCAAGTGCTGAACAGCCATATGTGTTTAATAGTCACTGTATTGGAAGTCTATTTCCATCATTGTGAAGAGGCTCATTGGAAAGCACTGGTTTAGGATACAGAAATACCCTATCCAGTTAAGGAATCTATTAAAACCACTTAGTTGAATCTTCATAAGTGAAAAGAATGGAAATAATTTTGACATTCAGGGGCACCCTGTTGACTAGTCAGAAGAATATGCAACTCTCGGTCTTGGGATCTTGAGTTTAAGTCCCATATTGGATGCAGAAATTACTAAAAAATAAAATAAACAACACTACATGCGAAAATTCACTTAATAGAGTACTAAAGACAAGGTTTTGTTTGCATGAACAAAAATCAAGAAGTAGTGGGATATATAGAGGAAGAATGGCATTTATTTATTTACTTATTTTTACCTGTGGGAGAATAAAGGGTAGGAGTGGGAAATAATATTACATATTTAAGTTGCAATTATCATTAAAAAATGAGTGGTGAAAAAATTTATGTAACAGCATAATGATTTTAACTTTGTTTTGCAGATAGGTATGTCCTAAAGTATGGTATGTGGTATGATTTTAAGTGATACACTGATGTAATTTTTTATTTTAACAGCTTTATATTTATTTTATGAATATGGAAAAAAATTATTAGCACATAAAATATGTTATATCACTGACAGCATTGCTTAAGATAAGAGTGAATTCTTTTCAATTAAAACAGAGTGAATTGAATCAAATTCACAGACAGTCCTGTGTAGACAAAGAGTCTTCAGGTTTTATTGTTAAGGTCGTACATAGTGTGCTGGCTAAAATCATCAAATACTAGCCTTAACACAGTGTCACTATGGGCATATTACTTCTTCCTGTGTTTCAGTTTCCTCTTCTGAAGAAAGATATTAAGAATGGGGACCTTAAGAGTATCTGTGTTGCAATATTTGTGTAAGAGATCATTGAAAAACATTTAAAGAAGCGGCCTAGCAAGTAGTAAGCACTTAATCAGTTTTTGCTATTATTACTATTAATGGTGAAATTTGCAACATTATTAGATTTATGTTTTAGTAGAGTTAATCCATCTGCCAACTGCAACATGGGTAAGAGAAGAAGACAATGCATCTGGAAATAACAGAACACAGTCAATCATTCAAAGACCAAAGGAAGTGTTCTGCCTGAACAGAGTAGCACCAATGAAAATGTAGAGAAGGGAGAAGTTTATAGATCTAACAGAGCTAGAATAAACAGGACTTGACAAATAGTTTAATAGGAAGATGAAGAAAGAGAGAGATCAAAGGAAATACCACAGTTCCAAAGTCTAGGTAGAGGAGTACCAATGCATAGTGAGAAGCAGGTGTTTGGGAAGAATGATGATAGGTTTCATTTGAGAAATACTGACTTTGAAGTTCAGTTGGCAAGAACTTCAGTTCAAAGTACCACAAAAAAACAGTGGAAATAAGGATCTGGATCTCTGCAAAAAAAACCTCAAACCGCAGGTTTATAACTATTGGCACATTGTTAATTATCAAAACCATGACCCAAAATGAAGTTGCCAGTGGAAAAAGGTGGAAGAGAGGATCCTTAAAGAACATCTTCTCTTTGCAGGCAAAATAAGGAAACTCAGACAATGACTGAGATTGGGATGATAATTCAGAGATGAGGATGAGAACCAATGAACAAAGGAGCTGCAAAAAGGAAAGGATAAACAAGAGTATTAAGTGCTGCTGAGTGTCTGGGGTAGGGATATTAAGAGATCATTGAGCTTAGGAACTAGGAATTATTAGCAAACTTAGAATAAAAACATTGGTATATAGGTCAAAATCAGTACTTGAGCTTGACTTTAAGGTCCAATGGTGATACTCTTTCAATAAGTTTAGCCACAAAAGTAATGAAGGAAAGTATGTTAGCTTGAGAAAATGGCAAGAACAAAGGAAAGTCCTTGATTGTTACTGTTTTGAATCTATCAGAAGGCTGAAAAAGTAGTGAATGTAAAGGGTGACCAAAAACTAAAATAGATTATAATTCAAAGAGCTAGCACCTGAAGGTAGTGAAATAGTGGATCAAAAAAACATCGAAAGAGCTCAGTCTTGGAGAGGGTGAAGAAATTTCTCACTGGGGGAAAAAAGATAGATGAAGATGGGTGAAAATGTACAGTAAGTCAAACTGAAATTAGTCATTTTAGATAACTAAGATCAAAAGTCCTCATATTCACTCACATTTTCATTCAAATCCAAAACACATTTGCTGAGCACCTATGATGTGCCAGATAGACACTGTTTTAGAAGTTCCTGATACAGAAATGAACAACACAGGTGGTAAACTAAAGAGTTAATACATTCTAAAGTGAGAAGAAATATAATGTAAAATAAAAGAAGGTTGAAGTCAGATCCTGGAGAACACAAATATTTAGAATGAGGAAAAACAAGAAAGAAGAGAGAATAAAATGCCAATTAATAGTCAAAATTTTTTAAATAGTGAAATGGTTTTGGTGCAAACTAAATCAGACAATAGAATGAAATATAGAGTGAAAAACAGAGTGAAAGAGTAGCTTTTGGGGGAAGGGAAGCAGGGAGGCCTCTCTGAGTTTGGAATAACGTGAACTAATTCTGAATGTGATCAAATCTACTGTATGTAGAGACCAGTGGGAGAAATGCTCCAGAAAGAGAAAAATAGCAATTATAGAGATCCAAAATGGGAATGATTTTAGCCTGGAGAAAGAGGAAAAGCAAAGGGTGGCCACTGCATAGTCAAAGTGAAGGAAAAAAATAACAGTGTCTTGAATGAATATGGCTGTCAGAAGTAACTTTTGAATATGAAATAGAATTTAGGAAGAGACATAAAGAAATGAAGACTATTGAAGAGTCACACTATTTGCTGTCTTCTCTTCTAAAAGACTAGTAGACCTTCACAATCTGTTCACCTCCATCCACATTCATTGCCTAGATGATCTCATCCAGTTCCTTATTAAAATTTTCTAAATGCTGATGATTTCTAAATTCATGTCTTCATCCACAGTCTCTCCACGAAACATAAGACCATTCCATTAATTATTCCCTTGGAAATCTTAGAAGCATCTTTAACAAAACACATACAAACTAAAATTGTTACCCCCTCACCCTCAAATATACTTTTTTCAAATCTCCTGTATTGTAGTTAATAGCTCTCTCATGGATTTTATTGCTTGGGACAAAGATTAAGGAGGCATAGTGATTGTTCTCTCATATCCCACATCTGTCAAAACTCAGTAAGTTCTACATTTTCTTAAATATATCCCCACTTAAACCACTCTTTCCAAGTCCACTGCCACAACTCAAATTTGATTCATCGTCAATTTAATGCACACTTTATAAACAAACTCCTACCAGTCTCCCTGTTTCAACTCTTGCTTCTTTATAGTCCATTCTCCACCAGGTAGCCTATAAGGTAATGATTTCTTAAAAGAATCTGTAAAAATTGGTAGTATGTATTTCTTAAATACTTGCTAGAATTTGCCAGAGAAGCCATATGGGCCCAGAATTCCTTAATGGAAATATTCTAAATTACAAATTTCAATGATCTATATTCACTGATATGAAGTCATTCCAATTCTCTATTTCATCTTGAAATTTTTTGGAATTTCAATTTTTCAAGAATTTTGTCCACTTCATTAAATTTGTGAAATTGGCATTAAGTTGTCAATAATTGTCTCAATTTTTATTACTGATATCAGTAATCTATTTTCTAATTTTTGCTCCATTAGCTGAATTAGTATCAAATTTTTTCTCTTTCAGAAATCGACTTTTGCATTCATTAAGTTTCTCTGCTTCGTGCCTCTTTTTTTTTCTACTTTTATTTCAGTAATTTCCCTTCTTATGCTTACTAGTTCCTTCTTTTGACTTACATTAGAGTTCATTTCATCCTGTTTTCTGAGTCTCTTACTTAAGGTGGCAACTTAAATAATTAACTCTCATCCTGTCTTCTTTTGTAAGAAAACATTTACTCTTACATTTCCCCTCAAGCAACATGTTAGCAGCATCCCACAAATTTTGATTATGTTGTGTCTTAAGTTTTATTCAGTTCAAGATATTTTCTCATTTCCTTTTACTTTGTAACCCATAGGTTATTTAAAAGTATATTATTTAATTTACAACTATATGGGGATTTTCCACATACCTTTAATACTGATTTCTAATTTAGTTATATCATAGTCAGAGAATGTACTTTTAATGACTTTTAAATGTCCTTGTAAAAGTATTGATACTGTGTTTTATTGCCCAGAATATGATCTACATTGCTAAATATTTCATAAAATTTTGAAAAGAAATATTCTTCTGCTGTTGGGTAGAGTATTATATAAATATCAATTAGGTCGAATTAGCTAAGGGTATTGTTTAATTCTCACATATCTTTACTGAATTCCTATCAAGTTAGTAATCAATTACTGAGTGATAATATAATCCCCAACTGTAATTGTTAATTTACCTATTTTTCCTTGCAGTTAAGATTTTCTTTAAGTTATGGAATTCTGTTATTAGATGCATTCACATTTATAACTGTTATATCTTCCCACTGTACTGACCCTTTTATCATCATGAAACCTCTACCTTTGTCTCTAGTAGTAATCCTTGTATTATGTCTACCAAATCATATTAATATAGCTACTTTAGCTTTCATGTTTATTTTTGCATGTTATACTTTTTCTATTATTTTATTTTCAAAACATACTTATATAAAAATATGAGGGCTGCTTTTTTTATTTGGTATAGTAATCTTTATTGACTGAAGTCCACTTACATTGAATGTAATTATCAGTGTGACTGAATATCTTTCTGATATTTTGCTATTCTTCTTTTGTTTGCCTCACTTCCTCTGTTCATCTTTCCCACTTTCTCTTTCTTTTCTTAATTTAAATTTTCTTTTACTTCTTTAGCTACAATACTTCACATTTTTAAATGGTCATTTTAGAAATTAAAACATTAAACTTTAAATTATTTCAATCTACTTAAATATTGACATTCTTTGATGATATATGGGAAACTTGCAACAGTGTAGTTTTCATTTAGCACCCCCCTATCCTTTGTGTTATCACTGTTATGCATAATATATAATCTATGTTACAAGCCAAATAATACAGTGTTAAAAATCTCCTTTACCGGACGCCTGGGTGGCTCAGAGGGTTAAGCCTCTGCCTTCGGCTCAGGTCATGATCTCAGGGTCCTGGGATCGAGTCCCGCATTGGGTTCTCTGCTCAGCAGGGAGCCTGCTTCCCCACCCCCTCTCTCTGCCTGCCTCTCTGCCTACTTGTGATCTCTCTCTGTGTCAAATAAATAAATAAAATCTTTAAAAAAAATCTCCTTTACATAGTCAAGGTATTTTGGAAAAATTAGGAATTAAACTATAAATAAATATTTTCTTACTTAGTTATTTACAATTTATAGTCTCCCTTATTCCTTTTGTATACTGGATTACCTTTCAACTTGAAGGTCTTCCTTTAGTGGTATATGTCTTCCTTTAGTGGTTCCTGATGATTTCAAGGTCCTCACAGTCCTGGTAGTCTGGTTCTTCCCAGAACGCCCAAGTGTCTGTGGGGAGTCCTTGTAGCTTCTGTACAAGGAACCAGTGGATGGAGGTGTCGTTAAATACGTCCGTGTACTGTGAAGTCTCAGGCAGCTCAAGCTCCTCCAGTCCTCTTAAAACCTTTGCAATGTAGGCATAAGCAATTGCAATTGAAATGTGACAAATTCTCTCAATTTGCCTATTAGAAAATCTCTTTCACTTTTGAGGGACAACTTGGCTGAAAATAGAAACCTTGGCTGACTTTTTGGTGGTAGTGGTTGCTCTTTGAGCACTTTGAATATTTCATGCTAATGTCTCTTGTGTCCACTATTTCTAATTAAAAGTCAGCTTATAATTGTATCATAATTATAAGTAATGAGTCATTTCCTCTCTTGTGGTCTTCAAGATTTTCTCTTTTATCTTTGATTCCTAATATCTTAAACATGAGGGGTATAGGTACAGCTTTTCTTTATTTTCCAATTTAGGGTCATTGAGTCTCTTTTATCTGTAAGTTAATATTTGTAATCAAATTTCAGAAGCATTCTGTTCATTTCTGGAAATACATTTTGTGTCCCTTTCTCTTTCTTTTTGACTCTTGACTCCAATTACACATATGTTGGACCCCATGATACACCCCAGTGTTCTCTAAAGAAGCTCTGTTCATTTTCCTTTGATCTATTTTTATTTCTGCCCTTTGGAATGTATAGTTTCCAGTAAATTATATTAAGTTAACTGAGTCTTTCTTAGGCTATTTTCAGTCTGTTCTTGAGCTCACCTAGGGAATTTTTATTTTCAGTTATTATAATTTTTAGCTTTAGAATTTCCATTGGCTTATTGTTTTTAGTTCCCATTTGTCTGTTAAAAAATCAGTAATTCAATGTATAACAGACTTTTTTTCAACCTTTGAATATATTTTTAATTCATTGAATATAACAGCTACCTTGACATTTGTGCTAATTTAATATCTTGACCCACTTGCAATCAGTTGGTATTGATGTATTTTTTTTTCCTGCATATGAGTTACGTTTTCCAATTTATTTCCATGGCTAGTAATTTTTTGTTCCAAACTTGTCATGACAGATAATGTGTTAATTAGCTCAGTAGCTCAGACTGTCATAACAAAATACCTTAACCGGCTGGCTTAGAAAACAGAAATTTACTTTCCAGTTTTCATAGTTCTGGAGGCTAGAAGTCCAAGCTCAAGGTTCAGTTGATGAGGATTCTCTTCCTGGCTTGTAGCAGCCATTTTCTCACTATGTCACCATATGGCCTTTCCCAGTGTGTATGTGGCAGGGTTGGGGGAAACAAAGTTTTCTAGTCTCTCTTATAAGAACACCAAGCCTTTGGATCAGTTTCCCACCCTTATGACCTCATCTAACCTCAATTACTTCCTCAGAGACCCTATCTCCAAATACAGCTACAGTGGAGGTTAGGCCTTACATATGAATTTGGGAGAGATACATTCAGTCCATAAGAGAGTATGTTGTAGTGACTCTAAGATCTCTTTTCTTCTTGGGATTATTGGCTTTTGGTTCCAGTAAGTCACTAACTTGTCTAGATCCAAACTAAAATTTGTCTTCCCCGTGGTCTGGAGAAGATAACTCTGGCCAAGTTTTCTTGGCTTCCAGCTGCTGCTTTTAAGTCTAGCCTCCATGTTGGTCTTCTCTGTGCCTATTTAGTTTAGATGTCTGCCAAGAAATTTAGCTGAGTCGATGCTCAGATTTGGGGGTTCACTCTTTTGGTGGTTTCTTGCCTTCAGGCCCTCCTAGTAAATTTCCAGTCGCTTTTCCATCCCAGAATTCTGTCTTCTGACAAGTCAATCTAATAAGATTTCTATTTTCTGCCATCCAAGCTCTCTGTGGACTAGGGAATGTACTCAATAAAAGGCATAACTACAATATTTCCCCAGAAGCAATTCTTTCATTCAAGAGCAAACCCATCTCTATTTTCTCCCTGCTTTTTCACCAGCCTGCCTGGGCTCATATTTTAATGATCATCCAGGAATTTGCAAAAATATTATACCCAGGCTTTTGGATTTCAGACCTTTGTGGTGCTCCTGCTTCTAGAATTTCCCCTGAAATTGAGTCATTTAAGCTGAGGTTTTCTAAAAAAGCCCCAACACACAACATTGTACTTTCTACCCGATGTAGCAGCAGTCTTTCAGTAGTAAACTCTTCTCAAGTTTCTACCTGCCTTTGGTCATTTTCCAGTATCTTCAAATTTCTGTTTTGATTATTTTCCAGTTACTATAATTGTTTTCTGTGGGAAGAATTGCCTGAACTTGTCACACCACCTTATTATCAATTATCAATCTAATATATATTCAGATCATATCACACACACACACACACACACACACACACACATACAACCAGTCTAAAAATCCAGAAATTGCTCTTCCCTTCAACTGGAGTAGAATGCAAGTTCAGTATCAAACTCTGAATAATCCACCCTCTCCCTAAAGGCCTAGAATACTTCTTCACCAAGAGATCAAGAGTCCTCACAGTCTCTGCTGGGCTTATCACCTTGTGTGGGAATATATTTCCCTATTTCTACTTAAGCATGTGCATCATACAGCACCTGACAACCCCACTGTTGTATCTGCCTCTTACAGGCTACAGCACAAGAGGGGCATATGCAGGTAAGTTGCTCTCTATCAGCTGCCAAAAGGGACCAATGTGGACCAATGCCACCAGAGAAACTGTCTTACACTGTGTCTCCACTATAACCAGTCCAGTGCTTGAATGCATTGTGTTTCCCCTGATGACTCCATACCAAGATGCAGGCACAGAAATGTTTGAACTTCTACTCCAGATAAAATAGGCAACAGGTGCTACATGGTTGACAAGATCAAACAATCCTAAAACTACTTGATCTTTGCACTTCTAGTTATAAGAGGCAAAAAGTGTCCTAATCATTTTAACTACTAGAATTTTTTTTGTCTTTCTTGTGAAAGAAAGCATATTGGTCTTCTTTCCATTCCAAACGTGTTCCTGTGTTCATGCTATTTTAATTATTATTCTTTTTTAGGCCTCTTCCCCAGATTTTAATTTAACTGCATCCTTTTCATCATTCAGATCTGAATTCAAGTACAAACTTTTCAGACAGTCTTTCCCCAACAGCCTAGCTAAAGTAGCCACTCAATCACTACCTAGCTAAGGTCCCTATTTTAATTTCTCTTTTCAAAATATTATCACTATTTTATATCATACTGTTATATTTTTCTTTTTATTATCGATTTTTCCCAGAAAGTACATCAATCTAGGAAAGCAAACATTATCTTGTTCACTACTGTATTTTCGGTGCCTAGAAGAGGATTTGGCAGCTAACAGACCCTCAACAAATGGTTATTGACTGAAAAATAGCAGAAATGAGTCAATTTAGCTGGAAACAGCTAACAATGAAACTCATTCATTAGAATAGAAACCTTTCAAATTTACATTATAAAACTGATTTATTCATAAGAGAAAAATGTCAATAATATCAGCTCAAATCCATATGGTTTATCTCATAATTTTTTGCTCCCCATAATTCCTTGGAGATTGTATTCTCCAAAATATTTGTGTATGAATTTTCACAATGTAACAGTCTCTTCCACTTGAAAAAATAGGTTTAAAGGTCATTTTTCCATCATTCAAATTCCTGGAAACCAATCTGTTTACTTGGGAGAAGAACCAAATACTATAATCTTACTATTAGTCAAAAGACTTGCATTTTTTATTAAATGCTATCCAAGTGAGGTTTTCTTCAACCAGCCTTTGCAAATTTGCATTAGTTCATATGCCCAGACAACAAAACAAATAATTTAGATAACACCGAAATCCTTCATTACTTTAATATTCCACAGCATCAGAAGAACTATTCTGGTGTGTTGGAAAGGAAGTGTGCATTTTGTTGGTGTGAAGGGTTTGCATTGACCATTTCAAACTTGGGAATCTGTTTTCCAAAGCGCTGTCTACAACAAAGTTAAAATGCAGTTTTGAAAACACAGATTTCTAACTGATAGGAAAATATAAGTATAAAATATGGGGTTCCCTTAGAACTTCTTGTTTTTAATCTATAAAATATTTGGAATTCTTTTTTTATCTTAATTATAAACACTACAGGTTAACAATTCATGAAATATAAAACTCAGCATGTTCTAAGCCACTGTGCTTAAATACTATCTTCCATGTAGCCTTTCCTGACTCCCTGGCTCTATCCCTACTTGACGCTTTCTCTACCTCAACCTTAAACATCTAGTGCCCCATCACTGATTAAGACTTACTCTAAGTTCAACTTTCATAAATGAAGCCTTAGTGTACTCAGCAACTATTTGACTCTTATTTCACTTTGGTTTCCTTTTCTATTCCCTCCTGTGAATTAGAAAGCTCGTCTCGAGAATATTAAGAGATCAGGCTGAGACACAAACTATTTTTTTGTTTTTTAAAAGAACACTTTAACTTACAATATTAATTATATTTAAGAAATACTCCCTTGTCCCCTGCGTTGGCTCCAATTATGCAATTCACACTTAACTTAGCCCGTCTTTCTCTCCCTCCAATATAAGTACTACCTATTTCCTTTTTTAATCCTAAAAAATAGTGATCACTTTAACACTCTATTTAAATTATCTGATACCACGGTGCCTGGGTGGCTCAGTGGGTTAAAGCCGCTGCCTTCAGCTCAGGTCATGATCCCAGAGTTCTGGGATGGAGCCCCGCATTGGGCTCTCTGCTCAGCAGGGAGCCTGCTTCCCTTCCTCTCTCTCTGCCTGCTTCTCTGCCTGCTTGTGATCTGTCTGTCAAATAAATAAATAAATAAAATCTTTAAAAAATAAAAATAAATAAATTATCCTATACCTATGCATTCTCTAATAAAATATAAACATGATGGGGACACAGAATTATTGCTTGAGGAAATAAAATATTTTGTTTTCAACTTTAAGACTCATTTACAAACCAAACTTTAAGACTCACTGACATGAAAACTTCAAATCTCTTAGGAAAAAAAAATTCTCTTTCCTAATTTGCCTTATGGGTTGATTTTATGCCTTCCCTGCCCCATTTGGTTTTTGGTCAACTCACTCTAGAACATGATGACAACATGATACCCACATACATCCGTGGCTTAACCATTACACAAACTGATGGCACTGAATCCAACACTGCCTTGTCACTGATATGCTCTGAAGCATTTTAATCATAGAACTGGCCACAAATGGAAACCCATGACCTGGCACAGGTCTATGGGTCTGTGCGACCTCAGAGTGCTAGAGCTTAAAATCCACTGAGGACCAAATTCCTGCAGAGCAGGAAACCCATGCTAAATAAAATCAGGGAAAGAGAGTATTGCCAAAATGCAGTTACTGTTGAGCTAATTTTCATATTATAATCTCATCAAGTATAGTATAGAATCTAGAATGGTCTCCTTTCTTAGGCTGAAGTGGGCACCATCTTTTCCTTCTCTCCAAGGAGAATTTACATTAAAAAAATAAGCCTGGTAAAAGAGTTTGTTTTAAAAAATATTAACAATGATAATGTTATATTAAAATAATACTAAGGAGCACCTGGGTGGCTCAGCAGGTTAGGCTTTTGCCTTCGGCTCAGGTCATGATCTCAGGGTCTCAGGGTCCTGGGATCGAACCCGAATCTGCATTGGGATCTCTGCTCAGGAGGGAGCCTGCTTCCCACGTTCTCTCTCTGCCTGCCTCTCTGTCTACTTGGATCTCTCCCTCTCTGTCAAATAAATAAATAAAATCTTTTTAAAAATAAAATAATACTAGGAGTTAAGATGACATTGGAGAGCTAATACTCCATGAGATTACCTGACAAATATTAAATAACCAACCAAGAAACTTAGGGATTCTCCAAGCTTCGGTCCTTCAATATATACTTAATTCTGGTGAATTCCCCTATCTGAAGCAGGAAAATTCAGATGACCCTACTCCTAGTATATGCTGAAATTCCTCCCTGGCACTGATGAAGTACCTGAATGAGGGAGCCAAAAAGACCACAGAGATTAAGTCCCAAACAATGATATTAATACCTTTCCTTGACTGAGGCTCAGATAACTTCAGGAGTTATAACAAGTAGTGGACACCAGTAAAGCAAGTATACCTATTTATTAGATTGTCTGCTGGCGGGTTGAAGACCTGGGATTCTTTCCCTGACTGATTAAATAAGGTGTCTGATGTTAAGGTTCCTCAACTTCTTGAATTTGCCTACAGGTTTAAAGAAACTCTATTCCAGCCACCTACCTTAGATCCAACATCACCCAAAGCAGCTCTGTCTCCAACAACTTTAACATTAATATCCTGCTTTCTGACCACAACCCTCAATCCTTCCAGCTCTCCTGTGTATTTTAATTCATTTCCATTTTAACCTCATTGGCAATATACTCAGTGGTTAAGTGTGTGGGCTCTTAGATCAGCCTACTTGGATTCTACTTGGATCCACATCCTGGCTCAGTTGCTTCCTTGCTATGTACACTTAGGCCTCAATCTCCTCATCTAAAGAAAATGGAATTATGTTTAATCTAGCAGATACTCATGCCCACCTAATATAGTTTCTATGAAGATAAAATGAGATAATCTGAAACATTTAGCATAATGCAGGTGAGGAACATAGTAGGTGATAAATAAATATTAGTTCTTTTTTACACATTTATTCCTAAATTTATTTTTCACTTATTTTTTTAAATCTGGCCTAAAATCTGTACTTCATTATTTATTTTCTCCAAATAAGATATAGGCAAATTTAGCCAACTAGCTGCTCCACACCAAGACTTATAAAAACTGGTGGGAAAATATATAACTGGGTTTTAGGTATCAAAACTATAAGACCTCCAAAAGCAACTGTGTTATTGCTATGGTTCTAAGCCTTCTGTATGTCAACAAACAGCAACATCTTTGAATGTTTAACAGCACATTTGATAAATCACATTCTTCAAATATCCCATATTATCTATTTTCTACAAAATTTTAGGAAAAATACTTCCCTTTTGAAACTTCATTATTACATCAATTATCCCTCTTTTTCCCATCTACTTTAATTCTTTTTCCCATATACACCATTATATTTGCTAAGTCCAGGGCAATGGTACAACTGGAGGCCCACATACAATATTTTTAAATATTTCAAAGCTACAAATCAAGATAACAGAGCCTTCTAATTCTACCCAAGGTGGAATAGCAGCAACTAGATTTACTATCCCACCTAAAACCATCTTTCCTCTTAACAACTATAACAACAAACAGATGAAACATTTGAAACAATTTTTAAATACATAAAACGGTTTTTTAAGACTTTGTACTTAAATAGACTTAAATTTGGACAACAAATGACAGTGATCTTTATGAGATGGGGAACAGTCTACAGCCATACCACCCTGAACATGCCAATCTTGTCTGAGATGGGGAACAAATGAGGTGAGCTCTACAGTTTTTTTAACTTACTGTTTTGAGAGAGTTCTCAGGTGATGATACAGGGAAGGAGAAGCCAGGACCACCCCAGTGGACCCCTTGAATTGAGACGACAGCAAGAATAGACAGGAAGAATAAGGCTGCTGCAGTTCACTGGACAGAGTCCTAGAGAGGAGAGAATTTCATAGAGACAGAACCTTGGATGTCTGTAGAGGGTGCCCTTAAGTATTCAGCAGAGAAATTATCAGGGCATACACATGAGGAAATTAAACAAAACTAGGGAGAAAAAAACATCAGGAACAATGCTGGGATAACATAGGGTCAGAAAGAGGCCTTTTCACATCATTCAGACTAAGAAATCTCATCACTTACAGGTAATGAGGTGGACCACCGAGGAAGGTCTTACCTCAATAGTGAAGAAAAAATTAACCTTAACTTAACTGCAGCAAATAAGTATAAAAATGAAAACCCAGAGAGTATCAAACTATTTCAAAGTAATTTCAAAGTAATTTAACTGTTTGCTGGAATAAAGTTCAAGAATATTTATAGGAATACAAAAGATACCTAACACTCAAAAAGATAAAATTCACAATGCATGTCAAAGATTACCAGGCTTGCAAATAAGCAAAAATGGATGACACACAGAGAGGAAGAGAATCAATAAAATGAAACTGACCTAGAACACAGGTGTGTTAGAATTAGTAGAGAAGGACAACAAAATGACTTTAATAACTGTGTTCAATACATTATAAAATTCAGTAGAAACATGAAAGATATGAAAAAGACCCAGATCAACTTTCTAGGTATAAATAATAAAATGACTGTGATGAAAAATACACAGAACAGAAATAAAGGCAGATTAAACAATGTAAAAGAAAAGACCAGTAAAATTGAGAACATAACAGAAATATTAAAAATGAAACATAGAGAGGAAAACATAACATTAAAAAAATAAAAATCAATTTACTGTGGAACCACTTCAAGCAACCTAATAGACAAACTTAAAAGATATGAAACACTCCATTCAACCTCAGGATACACATTCTTTTCAACAGCTAGAACATTTGCAAAGAAAAATCATAATTTAGGCCACAAAACAAGTCTTGATAAATTCAAAAGCATTCAAGTCATAAAAATCGTCCCTGACCATAATTGAATTATATCAGAAATCAATAAAGAACAATCTCTGGAAATCATCAAATATTTAAAAAATAATAATATAATTCTGTATAACCCATAGATCAAAGAATAAACTTAAAGAAAAATTAGAAAATATTTTAAACTAAGTAAATTAACAAAAATAAATAAATAAGAAAGCAGTACTAATGGGAAAATTCATAGCACTACATGCTTACATTAGAAGTCAAATTACACCTAGGTGGCTCAGATGGTTAAGCAAATGCCTTCAGCTCAGGTCATGGTCCTGGCATCCCAGGATCAAGTCCCACATTGGCGGGGTGGGGGGGGGGGGTCCCAGCTCAGCGGGGAGTCTGCTTCTCCCTCTGACCTCTCCCCTCTCATGCTCTCTCTCTCTCAAATAAATAAAGTAAAATAAAATAATAGAAAAAAGAAGTCAAGTCAATGACCTCAGTTTCCATCTTAAGGAAACTAGAAAAAGAAAAGAAAAAAAAGTCCAAAATAAGTAGAAGGAATGACGAAGACCAACAGTCTTCATGAACATAGGGTAAAAAATATAGACAAAGTATTAAAAAATAGAATATAGGATATAAAGATTAATGTGTCATGACTAAGTAGGGATTAATACAAAAGGGGAGGTTGTTTTAACATTTGAAAATCAATGTAATTCATCATATTACCAAAATTTAAAAATATATATATAATCTCAGTAGTAGTAGTAAAAACTTTTGACAAAATCTAATATTCATTCCTTATTTTTAAAAAAGTACAGCTAACATAAATCCTGCACAAAAACTAAATACTTTTCAAGTTCAGTAACAAAACAAGCATGTCCACTCTTAACACATCTATTCAATATTATACTGGAGTTTTTAGCTACTGTAATCATTCGCCTGAGAAAGGCATCTTTATGTAAAGAAAGAAATAAACCATCTATTTGCAGTCGATATTACTGTCTGGAAGAGAGCCTGATTTAATTTACCAAAAAGCAGCGAGTCATGATAAATTACTTACCAAATTGCCAGATACGAGATCGATATATAAAAAATCAACTGTACCGCTAAATACTAGTAATAAACAACAGAAAACTAATTAAAAAATTATTTATAGTATTATCAAATGAAATTGATAAATCTGACAAAAGATGTGAAATGTACACTGAGAAAGCAAAATGGTGCTGGGTAAATTATTAAAAGATTTAAAGAAATGGAGAAATAAAATTATTCGTGAATCAGAAGCCTCAATATTGTTAAGATATCAATTTTCCCCAAACTGATCTATAGATTCAATGCAATCACAATCAAAATTCCATCAGGCTTTTAAGTAGAAACTCAAAAGTCTATTCTAAAATTTATGTAGAAATACAAAAGACCTATAATATCCAAAACAATTCTGAAATGCCAAAATAAATTTGGAAAGCTAACACTAACTGATCTCAAGACTTATAAATCTATAGTATTCAGGATAGTGTGGTACTAGCTTCAAGATAGCTACACAGAACAATGAAACAGAAAAGATCTTTACACATATTTTAAAAAAAAAAGACTTTTTTTTTTTTTGAGAAAAGTGTAATAGCAATTCAGTGGAAAAGGACTGTCTTTTCAACAAATGGAACCAAAAATTTGAACAAACCATTCTTTGTATCATATATCAAGAAAACAAAAACAAAAATAAACCTCAAAATGGGTCATAAAGGTTTATTTAGGTTATGGGTCATTTAGGTTTAGGGTCATGAACCTAAAACCATAAAATTTCTAGGAGAAAACCTATTTGTGACATTAGGTTAGGCCAACATTTTGTGGATAGGCATCAAAAGCACCATTTCTTTAAAAAAAAAAACTATTAAGAAGATAAAGACATGCCACAGACTGGGAGAAAAGATTTACATAGCACATATCTAATAAGACTTTCACCACAATGTTGAAAAGAACTCTCAAAACTCAATTAGAAAATAAAATACACAATTAGATTATAAACAAAAGATCTGAGTAGACACTACCAAAGAAGATGTATATATACAAAATAGTGCATGAAAAAAGAAATGCTCACATCATTAGGCATTAAGGAAATGCAAACTAAAACTATAGTGAGAGGGGCACCTGGGTAGCTCAGTGGCTTAAAGCCTCTGTCTTCTGCTCAGGTCATGATCCCAGGGTCATGGGATTGAGCCCCGCATCGGGCTCTCTGCTCAGCGGGGAGCCTGCCTCCCCCTCTCTCTCTGTCTGCCTCGCTGCCTACTTGTGATCTCTGTCTGTCAAATAAATAAATAAAATCTTAAAAAAAAAAACTATAGTGAGATACCGTTACACACCTATTATAATGCCTAAGATTAATGACTAATTATACCAAATGCTGAGCATTTCCACTTTGGAAAAGAGTTCAATAGCTTCTTAAAAAAATAATCCACCCCTTTTCTTGCTAGTATTTACTAAGAAAAGGAAAGCATACATCTAGACAAAACCTTGTATGAGAATGTTCAGAGCAGCTTTATTTTTTACAGGCAAATACTGAGAACAAGTACCCATCTGGAGGTTAATAGCTAAACAAATTTTAGCATACCCATATAATAAAATACTACTCAGCAATAAAAAGATAAAACATTAAAAAAATCAACATGAATGAATCTTGGAATAATTATGCTGAGTAAAACTAACTAAACCAAAAGCAAACAAACAAAAAGGAATGTGTGGTATATGAAACCCTAGAAAATGCAAACTAATCCAGAGTGATAGGAAGCAATTAAGTACTTATCTGGGGGCATGGCAGGCAGGTGGACCTGGACATTATAAGGGGCCCAGGGAAACTTTTGGAGATAATGGATATGTTCACTATCTCGATTATGGTAATGTTTCATGGGTATTTGAAAAATCAAAACAAATTGTGTTTCACAGATGTATACTTCACACTTACTAGGTTGTATACATTAAATATATACAGCTTTCTGTTTATCAATCATATCAATAAAGTGGTTTAAAAAGGCAATCTAAAAGTTATAAATTAAAATAAAGACAGAACACAAATACAGTAAATAGAGATTTGGGGGAAAAAGATGCCAAAAATGAGCCCCTGTGCCGCAGAACTCATACATTATAGCAGGGTGAAGATTAAAATGATTGAGATTCAGACTTTCATTTTGAATAATTATGTCTGGTAAGAGACACTACAAAAAGCACAAAAAGTTCAATACAACATTAGGAAAAGAAAAAGTATACTAAGCATACAGGATATAAAAGAAAGCTAGGTGGTGATGTTAATACCTGAGGAAATGGAATTCCAGATAAAGATATTTTAAGGGGCAAATAAAGATGTGTGAGATAGTTACACTGTTCTTGGAGCAAGAAATACAACCACGACTTAAGTATATTTACCTTGTAGCATAGCCTCAAAACATGTAAACTGAAAACTGACAAAACTGCTCAGATAAATATCTGGAGATTTTAATTCCTCTTTTGAACAAGTAAAGAAGGAAAAATAAGCCAATACATAGAGGATCTGAGTAACATATATATTAATTACTATGCACATTATATTAGATAAATTTTTACCAAACTGAGCATAAAAATATGTGTAAAATATTTAAAAAATTGATCATCTACTATGGGAAAAATAAATTTATGTGTACTTTTATGTATAAAAAACAAACATTAAACTGTACAATTTGAGTATGTGCAGATTATTTTATGTTAAGCATACGTCAAAGCTGTTAAAATACGGATCAGTCCAGCTAACAAACCCTTAGAATATATTTTCTTATCTTGACAACTATAGCTCTATAATGACCTGGAAGGCCAGGTTTGAATTTAGAATTCCTAAGCTCCTTGGAGTTCCCACCCACCCACGTCTCCACTTTCCCAGCAGCTATTCCATAGTCACCCCCACCCTCAGACCTAGCAGCCTGTAATTGCAGGAGTACAAATTAAGAGGTCTATGTAGTTTCTAGAAGCGTAATCAGGAACATTTGGGCCCAGAATTCTCAGTAAGGTGTGCTCTTCAGACTGCAGATTCGTTGCCCTGGGTAAGATGTGGCCAATAGTCAGAGGGGTATTTTAAAAGTGAAGACCCTGGGCCGGAGCTCCATTTGCCTGAGTTTAAGAGGGATATTCCACAGCAAACATTTGTTCAAGTCTCTTCATTTAAAAGGAAAAAAACAAAAACAAAACAAAACAAAAAACCTTTCTTCACTCTGTAGGACCCTATCATTCACAGCCAAATTTCTTGAATTATATAGTCTACTCTTCCCCACTTTACTTCTACATTTAGCGTCATTGGAGCAGCGTCACTCATTCTATACCAAATACAGATTTAGAAAAGGATAATAATAGGAGCTATCTTTTCCTGAGTTTTATACAAAATCCTTCATTTCAATTTAGTATTGAGTAAGAACAATAAACTGTCTGGAGACCTGCCTGATTTAAAGGTTCCCTATAAGTCTATGGAACTCGGGAAGGCCATGTATCCTCTTAGTCCCACTATTTCTTTATTTACAAAATAGAAGGACTACGCCAAATACCTACAAAATCAACTTCAGATTCAGTTGTTCTTAAAAAAAAAAAAAAGTTCTCGTTGCCTACTTGGAGAGTATAAAGTTTTTATAAAGTTTTAAAAAAAACCCTCAAACACATAAATTCCTAAACTCCCCTGCCATCCTCTTTCCTACAACCTACACACTCAAGTGTAAGAAAAACCTCTTTCCCTCAAAATGATCCCTGAAAAAAAATGAGGGGCACCTGGTTGGTTCAGTTGCTTAAGCATACAATTCTTGATTTTGGCTCAGGTCACGATCTCAAAGTCATGAGATCGAGCCCCATGTCAGGCTCGACTCTATCCCTCTCCTTCTGCCATGCCCCAAAAATGAGTTAGCTTAAAATCAGTATTTCCAAATAGTGCTTCCTTAATTTGTCTTGAATAGCATTGTGGGAATTGGGAGAAGACATTAGCCCAAAATAGCCTTCATCAAAGTTGGTTTATGCATATATTTAAATAGATGATGATAGATGGATGGATAGATAGAGAGACAGATATGATAGGGAGTTAACATAACTAAAATAAAAAAATGGAATTATAGAAAATTAATATATTTAATAGTTATTCCGAGAGTCTGACCACACAATTCCACATGTTGATATTGTGGTAAAAAAGATCACTTTTAAAAGCAATAAGACAAATGATTATATTGTGGAGATTAACAAAAATACTGTAAGTCTTAATGTTATGCAAATGAATACTTATATCATGGTATAAAATCTCCAGTAACTGCATCATAAACATATACAAAGTATAGATGATGGGCTCTAAAAAGCTGGTGACTCCAAAGAATGTCTCCAATGATGAAAAATTAGTGGCATTTCACAAAACATAAGATTTTTTAAAATTGGCATTTTAAAATAAATTTAGTATTTGCTAAAATATGTGATTTTAAGAGTCTTTGTAACTAAATAAATTGGGCTTCTAGTAGGGCAAATGGGAACTACCTTACATTCAGTGTTGCTTTAAGTTGGACACTGAAGCTCTAGTATAGTATTAATCTGACATGAAAAATGACTATATATTAAGTAAAAAATTTTACTAAACAGCATAATTGTGATATAATTTTTTAATAAAAAATGTCTGTCTATACAAAGCTACCTCTTGGTAAGATTATCACCAATATATTGACTGGGATTATCACTTGGTGGTAGAATGAGAGTAAGGGTAAATTTCTTATTTTGTGTTTTTCTCCCTGTCCAAAATTTTTATAATAAACATTGTGATAATTTAGTATGAGAAAAATAAAAGACAAAAAGTCAACATCTCTGAAGCCATGTCCACTTTGCACTCATTTATTTGAAATCATTTTATTCATTTGTAGCATCTCACTTTCATTTATTACCTTTAATTCACTCTACTCCATACTTTTTAATATACTATATTTATGTTGCTTCAAATTGGATATTAAAGGATAAGGAAAACCCTGTACTGTATATGTTCAGGTCATAAAGATATGCTTGGTGAACCAAGGGAACCCAATGATCAACATTTTTTTTCTAATATTAAATAAGTAACTCAGTTGTAGCTCTTACCTTATTTTTAATTCATCAGAGTTAAAGGTGTTGTTAGTCCTTAAATGAGAATCCAGAGTTTTGTGTTGAGGTTTACAGGAGAAAGTATCAAACTGCATCAGCTATCCTGATGCCCTGATTGACCCAAACACTAAGCTTTGTTTCCTTCCTTGGATCCTGAAAATGTGAGTGGGCATGTCTACCGAGGGAAGGAGAGGTAAGTAAAGGACAGAGACCAGAAGATCTGATGGGAGCAGGACGTGCAGCAGCAGCCTTGAATTGGGAAGGAACACCTTAACAATGGCTCCCTGGGTACGTCTTCTATTTTGAAATGTATTGCTCTGCATTCTGACTTAATGTCGTCTATGGTTTCTTAATGTTTATCTTGGCTCTTTGTTATTATTTGTCTCTAAGAGATGAAAGATGAAGATGGGTAGTCTGTTAAGATCCTCTTTCAATATCTGGTGTTTGCTACAATTCTGTAAAGTTTACTAATTTTTTTTAATCTTTTAAGATTTGATTTTATTTATGTAACTGACAGAGAGAGAAAGAGAATACAAGGGGGAGCAGCAAGGGAGAGGGAGAAGCAGGCTCCCCTCCAAGCACGGAGCACAACATGGGGCTCGATCCCAGGACCCAGGGATCATGACCTCAGCTGAGGGCAGACGCTTAACTGACTAAGCCACACAGGCACCCCCCAGCTCTTACTAAATCCCAAACCTCATCTATCATAACTCAGTATCTTATTTTATACAATTTCCAATTGGCAATGTCTGCAACTTAGGGGCAATTATTTGAAAGCAGTAGAGGGAACAGGGCCTGGAGCTCTCGAAGGAGAAATGACCCCTAATCAGGAGACAAATCCGTCTCCTGATTATATAATCAGGATTAATAATGCAGAGCTGACGTGAGATGTGAGAACCAGTAGAAAAGGATATGAAAACATTTATTATAACAGTTTCCCATCACTTGAAAGTGAAAAATAGATAAATGGAAAATATGAACAAGGCCCTACCTATCTTTTTTTTTCATTCTTCCTCTTTGAATTTAGTGCATTTGCTTCCTTAAGACTAAAAATTTTATAGACATTGCAATAAAGTAAAATATTTATTTCCCAAATTTTTTCTTTTACCCAACTCTTTTTGCCCCCCTATCCATCCCAATAAATACAGTCTAAGCAATGGCTCCCTCAAAGAAGGCCTGTCAACTGATCAACTAATGTATACTTTTGAGTCCCCTTGTGAATCAGACCTTGTTTCACAATTTCACAAGATTAAGATCTTTATGAAAACTCAAAATAAGTTCAGAAAATATGGTATGAATCAAAACTGAATTGTCAACTCAGACAGGGAAAAGTGAGAAAAGAAAAGAAAAAGATAAAACCACCACATCATGATGAATCTGGCCTTTCAAGAAAGGTAAAGTGTTTAGTGAAAAAGCCACCAGAGCATCCTAGGCTGAAGAAAGAGCATATAGGTGACAATAAAGATGTATATTTTGGCATGAAATGAATAATCCTGCTATGTGCAAGCCAGGTTCAGTTACTGAAAGACATTATGAAAGCAAGATCATATCACTAGCTTTATTGAGGAGTAGTGAGAAGAAGGTGCTTAGAGATCCTGAAGACCAGACCTAAAAATGTGGCTTTGTATAATAGACAATTTATATCTATCACAATATTTTAGGAAATAGTGTGTCATAATATTAAAGACTAGCAATGAATTGAAGAAGATAGTGGAAAGGGGAGAGAAAAGTCAAGAAAATGTATTAGAAAACAATTGCAATAATCTGGGTATGAGGCAATGGAGCATGGATTCCAGTGGATACAATGGAGCAGAGAGAGTTTGTAAAGAAAAAAAAAAGTCAAAAATAAAATTAATAATTGGTGATAGATTGGATTAGGGGAATGGAAAAAGTATAAGGAGTTGAAAATGTCCTAAAGCATAAAAAGATTGTGGTACTAATGACAGAAATGGAAACATTGGGATGGGACTTGCATCACAGGATTGGTGCTTACCCATATTCTTCTTGCTAATTTTTGGTTCTCTAAGTAGCTGCCAGCTAGTTCTAAAAAGGGCTTTATTGTACTGACTTAGAAGTGGTCCACCCTCAAAAAAAAAAAAAAAAAATCCTGGCTACTCATTCATAAGAGAGTATCTACACAAAAGAATACAAAAGAGCCTTCAAGAAACCTAAAAATAACATTTTCTAATGCAGAGCTGCATATTGCCACTACACTTTAGATGTATCTGTCATGCCAAATGTTACCTTTTTGGTCTTATTTAGATGACATTAAAATTCTTATGTTTCTAACAATTGTTTTCACTTAACTTGAAATAACAAATTATGCCTATTTTCCATAGTTTCTTCTGGTTCTATATGCAGAGCCTCTGAATTTTAACTGTCCTTTGAAGTCCAAGTAAAATAGGCAGTACACTGTGTTCACCGATATCATTTTGAAACTGTCTGACCCATTATTACATAAAGATGAGCGTTTCACTTAATAAAACCTTAAAGTAACACAATTTGTTACACCATAATTAAAGATGGACACATCTGTTCCATTTTAATTCAAACCCCTTTGAACATAATTACATAAAGCTGCAAGAACAGAAATTCTCAGTCTTAGAAATTTACTATCAAAAAAAAAATCATTCTGTCTACAGAAACTACATGGTCAAAGGACAATTTGTAAAATGAAGTCAAATAGATGTCTCTCACTCTGTATCAAAGCACGAAATAAAGCTAAGACCCCAGATTAAAGTACTGTCCCCAAATGAAAGCCATAATTAGTTAAGGAAACCCAGGTGGAGGACAATCTTTACAGTAAGTAGTAGCGCTCGCTTCCTGTGGAGAGGTACTATCTTTTATTCTCTGAAACCACAGATAAATAACAAAGGAAGAAACAAACAGGAAAGATAGTTAAAAGGAAAAAAAATAGGAGGTATTCAACATTTATGCATCACCTTTAAGCTGCCTACTAACTTCTACATTTTAAGTCATAATAATCTCATAAACCTTACTTAAAAAGTGTACCTTTTCTATAAAGTCCTAGTCATCATGACCAAAATAATTCTTCAGTTAATAATAATCAGATGTATAAAAAGAGGAAGCAGAGGTAAAGGAAACCCTGTAATTTCAAAATGAATTCTGAGAATTTAATAACATGAGTTAAATGGTAAGCCATGCACACAAATATCCCTGAAATGTAGGCTGTTAGTCTGTTTTATTTATGTTTCCATATCCTGAAGATGGTTTAATGAGGAGATGCAATCAGGATTAGCTAAGCAGTGAGAACTTGGAGGGAGCAGGGTGGCAGTAAGATTTATATAAATATTTGCAGAGACTGGGAAGAGCAGATGCTCATATAATCCAGACAATGTGTGTGCACTTCATTTTAAAATAAAACAGTTGAAAGCCAAAATATAATTAATCAGAGGAAACGCTTTAATCAACATCTTCCAAATCCTTCAGCACTGCTAAAAAGATTAAAGAAACATAAAAGAAATTAAAATATGATATTCAGAAGGAAACCAGAATTAATCTATTCCTGACATTCTCCTTTTATTTCAGATGTGGGATGGAGCATGCAATTAATATGCATTTCCTATTGTTGCCAACTAGTGAAACTTCCTAGGTGTTTAAGCTACTAAATAAATCACCTAAGACTTACTGTATAATTTACAATGTCGTAGTGATAGCTCTTGGGCGCCTGGGTGGCTCAGTTGGTTAAGTGACTGCTTTCGGCTCAGGTCATGATCCTAGAGTCCCGGGATTGAGTCCCTCATCTGGCTCCCTGATCAGTAGGGAGTGTGTGTCTCCAGCTGACCTCTCTCCTTTCATGCTCTCTCTCACTCTCTCTCTCTCTCTCTCTCAAATAAATAAATAAAATCTTTTAAAAAATGATAGCTCTCTCTTCATTATTAATTTATTGGGAGTAAAGCATATGCTTGTCCTTATATCCTGTAGTTCTAAACAGGGATCTTTCCAATAGAATACGAGACAGCAAATTTAAATGAGTGTCAGTCAGTTTTATATTCATAGGTTACTACAAAGATAAAAAAGAAGTTGCATATCAAGAAAGGAATTAGTACATCAAATCCATGTAGATATCCAAATTGGACATTATATTTAACTTTAAACTCAGTTTTGGGCTCAATTCTTCCAAACTCAGAAACTCTCTTGCTATTATTTCTGTCATTTTCTGCCCAAGATTTGATGAGCTGCTCTATATGAACCTATAATTATTACTAAAGCTCAAAGAAGAACATTTTTAAACAGAGGATTTTAAAACAATGTCTCGAGGAAATAAAAAGCACATGCCTCCATGGCAAGTTCAAAATATATAAACATTTAAAACTCAGAGCATTTTCCCTTTCCACAAACAAAATTTTGTTGGTGACAAGAATTGTCTCATATATATATCACCAGAATATTATAAACCGTTTCTAACACAAGATGGGCCCACCCCTACAGGTAGTTAACAGTTTACGACTGTTAATTTCAAGAATACGTTTTCAATAGAACTTGAGCCTAGTTCCAATTTCTAGCAGAAATATTATTAGTATCTACTAAAATTCTACCAATAAGTCTTTAGCATTTGGAACAAGAAGCCATGAAATCTTAAAAATTTAGTCTTGCAAAACATTGCCAAAATTATTCTTATTGAAATACCAAGGATCAGAATTTCTTATTATGTGTCCTCCCATAAATAAAACTTAATAATAGAGAAGAATGATTGATTGACCTGGGAGATCCGTTGTGAAATCAAAACTTGGAAAATGAGAACAACCATGTGCAATATCTTCTGTGTTCCATCACAGTTAAGGTAACTTTGAAGTTCACATTGCCATTATTTGTCTCATAGATGCTAGCTGCTTAATATTCTGTTCTAGCAAAACAACAAAATATAAAGCAGCTAGTACATAACTGAAAAGAGGACATAAAGATTTTTGTCTCAGTGTCTAGATGGCTTTTGGCATTTGTTTAGTAATTTATGTGCAATGGCCCTTTGATCCCCAAATTACTGACCCTGTGTGCTTCATTATAACATGAATTTACTATTATTAAAATAGTCTATATTTTATTATCAGAAAATCCTGAAAAGTTGCCCACTTTGATTTATACATCAATGTCATTCTTTATCAAATAGGATTGTGCTACTCAAATTAGTGACTTTCACATAATGAATTCAGCTAATGATTTGTAACCAAGCCCAGGGATAATGCTTATTAAGAATATGGCCATTTCTGTCAACAGACTCACTAGAAAGATAAGAAGCAGAGTCTAGTTATAAAAATGTTCCCTTTATTCTGTCTCCTTTTTCTCATTTCTTATCAGCATGCCACAGAATGGCACGTAGAGTTTAATTATTGTGGTTGTTGAAGATCATTATCGCCATCTACCAAGTTTATCACTTGTCATAGGAAATCAGAAATTAAGTTCTGTTGGGGATTCTGCAGCTTTGTAATCTTCTGCATGGGCCATGTCTATAAAATGAGGAGACAGGTTTAGGGATATGCCATCCCAAAGCACTTTGTACCCTGGGCATTGTCAACAGCAAGCCATGGCATAAATGTAACCATATATGAAAACTGCTCATAAATCTGGAACTGTGCTATCCAACAAAGCATTCCCCTAGCCACATGTGGCTATTTAAATGTAACTATAAATAAATAGTAAATAAAATTTATAATTCTATTTCTCAGTCACACAAACAAAACTTCAAATGTTCATAGTTCCATGTGACTAGTGGCTACCAGTAGAAAAGAAAATTTTGCATAAATGGCTATACTATATCCATTAATTCCTGGAACTGGGAATAATACACACCAAAATTATCAACTTGCAAAATTAATCAACCTGTATCCAAGAACTAGTGGATGTAGCAGAGTCATTTATATACAGTTTGTTTTTTTTCTAAGCCACGACTCTTACTCTTTTTATTTTCTAACACTGGGGGAAGATACATGCAAATTACTCTATTTCCTTTTTAATAAAAAAAACATTTTTAATAAAAAAATTCTGAGTATAATATATGCTTCCCAATGCTAAAGGATTTCTTACTAAGTCATGTAGAACCCTCAAATCATATATCTATACAACACTGTAGCAAAGATTTATTTCAAAGATTTTTTACTGTGGTGTATTAGTTGTTAATGCTCAAAAAAAAGACATAAATATACACACACACCCCACATGTTTTCAAATAAAAACTATCAAATAATAATAACACCAACACTTGCTTGGCTACTAATATAAGCAGGCAATCTGAGATTGATCTAAGTTTGGTGACTCAGATTTAATAATACCTATTTAATGACATATTATTTTACATCATCTACTTACTAAGAGGCAGAATACAATGAATAAAAATATGCAATACAGAACTAATTATAGAACATCACCATTGTTTTCAAACATTCCAAATATATACATTCAAAAATGGTACCTGCCTCAATGAATTATTTTCAGAAAAATGAATTACCTTCAGATTTTCTGAAATATTCTTGTAAATAACATTAATGGTATCATATCTTAACGCTTCAGGAACTTACTTTGTTTTTGGAACTAATTCAAGATCATCTTAAGCCGAATCTGGATCGTAATTTATGGTTACAATCAAGATGAAATTAAAAAATAAGATATTTCTCAGGGCACCTGGGTGGCTCAGTAGGTTAAAGCCTCTGACTTCAGTTCAGGTCATGATCCCAGGGTCCTGGGATCGAGCCCTGCATTGGGCTCTCTGCTCCGTGGGGAGCCTGCTGCTGCTTCTCTCTCTGCCTGCCTCTCTACCTACTTGTGATCTGTGTCTGTCAAATAAATAAATAAAATCTTTAAAAAAATAAGGTATTTCTTATGATAATGACAATAATAGTTATGTTAATGATAATAAGGTAGCATTTATTGACTGTCCATGAAATATCAAGAGGTGTTGAGTATTTGAGATAATTAGTCTTCATAATTTTTTCCCATCTTACAGATAAGCAAACAGCCATTTATAAAAGTATCATAACTTGCCAAATGTCACATGACAGTCACACTGCAGAACATGGACTCAGACTCAGACATATCTAGCTGCAAATCTGGGATGCTAAGGTTAATTCTTAAAGAGAAATTTAAAAAAAATGTTTTCTTACTTAATAATGCTTTTTACTTCCACAGTTTCTGTTGTAACAATTTACATTACATCCTGATTCTGATCAATATATACTGTACATTTTATGATGTGATTTTTTTAAAGGAAAATAAGCTATTAACCCAATTATTCCTCCAAATACATCTTGATTATTTTTAATGTAGAAAATCAATAAAACCCTTCAATGAAAATTAAAAGTCTTCAAATAATTGTTCATTATAATTAGATACTGGGTCATTTGGTATGGTTTTCATAAGTTAACATGGTTACTTTTATTTTAATTGAAACGAAACATAAACATGAAACATAAACATAAATCTGCAATGTGAAAAAAATAGGAAAAATGATTTGTGTAAGTTTTAGTATGTTTACAAAAGACTAACAAAATTTGATATGAAATAGTAAGTTTGTTGATCTAGCATACAAACTCTGATTCCAGAGTTTTGGTTTTTGAAGTTGGTACACAGTTTTAAAATATAACTTAGAATGATTAGCTCATATAGAGTTCAATACGCCAAAGGCTCACATAAATATCATGTACCACTGAACACTATCAATTAAGTATATAAATGTAAGATAAAGCTGTTCAGGTGGCATACTAGACAAAGTGGAATTATTACAGACAGTTTGTATCAATTAAGAAAGTTCAAACAGTTATTTAAATACTTGAGGCTATCCATTAGCCTTCAAAGCTCAAAGAAATCACCAAAATGTAATTATATCCATCCTGGTGATTGGCACTTAAGTTTATAAGAGGTTATGAAAGCCCCACAGGTCATGATTGAACAAATAACTCCTGATCACAGCACCAATGATATCTTAGAAGACCAAGATTATAGAGAAGAGATCTTGGTATTTAAGTATGTGCAGTTTTTGAAAAGAAAGATTTGAAATAGCAACTGTTATTTTAGAAACAATGCCAGTGAATCAGCATAAAATATATCATTTGTGAACAATTCAGTTTCTAACAATGTGTACACAAACCATATACTACTTCTTTTTTTAAAAATGGGGAATGCTATAAATCTTAAATTCAATCTCAGAAGCAGCATTAACCAGTAGTACATCGCCTCTTACTTAGAGGTTTCCTTTCTACAGATGTCTTAACCCATTTAATCATGGTCCTAAATACTACCCCGTGGCAGGCAATTAAGAGTCTCTAAGTATTCAGAATATACATCTGTGTACCCATTTCTTTTGAAACAAGAAAATTACTTAGCTATAATTCTTACTCTCAGTGAATCGTAATTACAATGACTCTAAACCTTCTGAACTCAAGTGCTCCTCTAGTGCATCTGAGATATGTGTGTGTGGGTGTGTGTGTGCGCACGTGCGTGTGTGTGTATTCCAACCAGCAAGTTTCAAGTCATTCGTTGTCCTCACAAATAGGCAAATACACCTCCAATTCTTCAAGTTCAGAGTATATCTAAAACTATGAGCTTTACATTTCAAGACAGGCAGAAAATAGTTAATGGAGCCAGTTATAACGATGACCCAGAAGATCAAGAAGAAAAGTTAAAAAAAAAAAAAAAATTACCTCAATAGGTCTAAATAAAGTGTCTCTCCACTTAAGGACACAACCTTAAGTTTTCACCCCTGTAGTTGGGAGCTGTTCTAGTTAATACACATTTTACCCAAGAATTATATGGTTTATCAATGTTCTAAGATTTACAAGAGTACTGAATCTATGCTGAAAATAGTTTAAATGGGTGATTCAGAATTCCCTTCAGGATATTTTTCCCTACACTGAGCATCATCATTAAAACATACCTCATCGGGGCACCTGGGTGGCTCAGTGGGTTAAAGCCTCTACCTTCAGCTCGGGTCATGATCCCAGGGTCCTGGGATCAAGCCCCGCATCGGGCTCTCTGCTTAGTGGGGAGCCTGCTTCCCTCCCTCTCCCTCTGCCTGCTTCTCTGCCTACTTGTGATCTTTGTCTGTCAAATAAATAAATAAAATCTTTAAAAAAAAAACAAAACATACATCATCATCAATGTATAATCTTACAAGTGCAGAATGCATAGGAAATGGAGTTTTCCTGTATATACTTTCAAATATGTGTGGGAATAAATCTGCTTTTAGTTTACTTAATGGACACTTCTCCCTTAATCATAAAGCAAAGATGAGAACAAAAGTTTATTCATTGGCATTTTTTACATGTTGGGTTTTTAGGTCAACAGGACTTCAGTATACACAGAATAACAGTATACACATACGTGCACACACACACACACAGACTTTAACACACCCTTATATGTGGTATAAACAGCCATGTAACAAAGAACTCACCAACACACTCTAGCTGTTGAAACTTCTTCTCATCACTATTGCTGTAGTAACTCTTGGGTCTTCATTAATTTTCACTGGTGAGAAAATAAATGTCCAGGATCTCCATTACCCCATTGCTTGAATCCTTGGTACCAAGAGAACTTTGATGGCTTACCCTCACTGCTGGAAGATGAGGGTGGGGAGTGTGACTAGGAGGCTGTGTTTCCACTCCCACCTTTAAGCCCACTTCACAATGGAAGATGTGTTCCAGAATCTTGGGTTGAAAATTAGAATAAGTTTTCCATAGAAATAAAAATCTGAATAACTGAGACTTCTCAGATAATGAGTATTACAACTCAGTTACTTTGCAGAATTTTGTAGACTGGTCAGGATAAATTATCTCATATAAAATCAATGTTATTAGAAAAATATATTCAGAGTTTTAAGATCTTTAAAAAATCATTTTTAAAATATGTACTGCTCATATTTTGGAGAATGTCCATAATTAAAAATACAAAGAAATCAAAGTTACTATTTTATAAAATCATAGAATTTTACATAATTTTTAGTGGACATATTTTTCAAATATTTGCACTGACAAATGATTAAATTGTAAATAGTAAAGCCTGGGGAGAAACAAGCTTTGCCCAAGATAGAGAGGATAAGATAATAAAGTAATATATTTATGTGCATGATTTTTATTCTAACTCAACTGGCTATTTTGTTTTTTTTCTTCTATAGATGTGATAACACTGCACAATTCTTTCCCTTTTTATCAAAATTATCACTTTTTTTTGCCTTTTTTGCTAATCAGCATGTAACAAAACAAAACCTTCTATTGACCCCAGTCTCCACATTAACTACTACTCCATTTCTTTTTTATGCAGAACTCTTTGAAAGTTGCCTTTACTTATATTTTCATTTCCTCTCATTCTTTTAAACCCACTCCGAATCAAGCCTTAAGTCCATTGTTCTACCAAAACTATTACTGTCAAAATTATTACTGATATCCTTGTTGTTCAATCCAACAGTCATTCTCTGACCTTGACACAATAGAGCATTTGACACAGTTGACCACAGGCTCTTTCTCAAAACATTTTCCAGGATACTTCCCACTCTGTTTTCCACATTTCTTACCACTTCACCTATTCTTGCTTCCTCTTCTCTACTTCCTTAGTGATCCCATGTAGTTCCAGGACTTTATGTTAGTACTTTAAGGACATTGTTCCATCACTTTATGAAGTTTGTGGTTTTCAAATCATTATTACCCTGTAGGTAATGAGTCATTTTTTTATTGCTGTTTTCAAGATAATCTCTTTACCTCTGGTTTTCAGATGTTTGACAATGATGATCATAGTTTGATTTATATTTGCCTTCATCTGGTTAGCTTTTTGAATCTGTAGTATTGTATATTTCATCAAATTGAAGAAACTTTCAGCCATATTTTCTTCAAATACATTTTCTGGCCCATTCTCTTTCCTCTCTTCTGGGCTCCAATTACAACTGTGTTAGACTTTTTGCTATTGCCCACAGATGCTTAAATATCTGTTAAAATTTCTGATCTTTATTATTTTGCTTTTTCAGAATGAATAATTTCTACTAACCTTTCTCAAAGTTCATGGACTCTTTCCTTTGTCATCACCATTGTGCTGTTAAGCTCATCCAGGGAATTCTTTAATTCAGAAACACTGTTTTTCAGTTCTAGAATTTTCACTGGATTCTCTCTTCATGTTTTTTGTCTTTCTACTAAAATTTCCTGTATTTTCATTCATCATAAGCATCTTTACCTCACTGAACACAGTTAAAACACCTACTTTAAAATACCTGCTTGATAATTCAGCATCTTCATTATGTGAGTTGGCCTCCACTGATTGTTATTTCTCTTTAAAATAGTCACATTTTCTGATTCTTCATATGTTAAATAATTTCAGATCACATTTAGAGTACTATAAATGCTATTTTGGAGAAACTCTATATTGTATTCCTCCAAAAAGTAGAAAAATTTTTTCAACCGAGAGCTACCAAAGTAGCTCAAATGTCCTTTCATTTCTTTTGTCTTTAGCTGAAATTTTTTTCAATCATGTATGCTTCAAGGATCAGCCAGAGATTTCATAGAGTTTGTGCATAGGGAGTAGGGCTCCCCTTTCCTGGCTCTATATCTTCATTCACTCTTTATTCTCTGTGGTTGCCCCAAACTCTGTCTTCTGATTCTTCAGGACAGAAAAACAAGCTTTCCTACCGCAGTTTAAAACGGGCCTTTCAGAAACCACTGAGACAGTACTCAAGCTAAAAGCTATAAAAATGAGGAAACTCCCCCCGTACTGTTATTTCTTACAAGTTTCAATTTTCCTTCATAACCTGCCTGGTTTGTTAACTCCTCAGAGCCTTTGTAGTAGTTGTTTTTGGTATTTTATTTAAAATTTGTAGTTGTTATTTGCAAGATGATCTGTTAGAAGATTACTCAAACATATTATTGGTGAACTAGCCTTCAATTCAGCCTCATGACTTTAAATATTATCTCTATGCTAAAAACTCCTTAATTAACTTCTCTACTCAAGGTCCTTCCAGACTCACGTAGCTAACTGTATGCTCAAATTCCAATTGGCCGATAAACACTTCAAATTTAATATATCATGCATCAAAGATTGATCTCCTGATCTCTCCTCTAATCCCATCTGAGTAGGTTGCAACTTCATCCTTCCAGTACCTCAAAACAGATATTGTTTTTAGCCAACTCTGTAGTTCTCTTGACTCCTTCCTTTCTCTCATAACCTTCTTCTAGTCCATCAGGAAATCCTATTGGTTCCACCTTGAAAATACATTCAGAATCTTGTGTTCAACTATCTTCCCTTGCCTGGATTATAACAATAGCCTCTTAACTGCTCTCATTGTGATTATCCTTGCCCCCTCAGTCTATATTTACCTTAGTTGGCAGAATGATCCTTTGAAAAGGCTAAGGACTGCATTACTCCTCAACATTTTTAAGCATCCTGTTTAACTCAAAGTAAAAGACAAATTCTACAAAATGAGTTGTAAGCCCCAGCTTACTATCTTGCTTTCTCCTGTTTTATTCCCTTCTACAGTTCAGAGGAGCTCTGGCAGGAGTACAGGGACTTCTGAACTAGATAACAAGTATTCTTCTTAAATACTTAAACTTATGTAGGAAGTGAAGATTTTAAGTTTAAAAGCCAAGGATTTGTTGCCTTTTTTTTTCCTCCAATCCTACAATGATAACAATCCTACAATGATAACATTCAATCCTAAAATGATAACATCCTGCAATTTCTGGATGCCTATGATGGAATGAAGGGTTCCAAGGCCCAAGAAAAGAAAATCAAAGAAGTTTAAGTGTACAGGAATGAAGTCAGGCAGAGAAGGAAATAAGTGATGGTAGGGGGCTATTTCAGTCAACACCTCAAAATATTCACAAATATTAGCTCTAATCTTTACCACTTGAAGAACTTACCATACCCGACTTAACCTTTTGTTAAAAAAATAACCCTGTAGCAAAAAGGATAAAGGAAGATGAGAAAATGCAAGTAATATTTTCTCACGAGGTAGATTTCCGCTGTAACTCTGAACTTACCCAGGGTTTTCATGAAACCAAAGATCATATACTAGTTCTGAGGCTTGATGAATTAAGGAAAAAAAAATTGAATTGGGTAAGAATGTGAATCCTTTGCTGTCTGAGCCTAAGTATAGTTTAGAGATTCAGAAACACATAAGTGGAGAAAGAAAAAGAATTATCCTTCTTTGACATAAAGTAATGAGAAACAACCTGACATAACCTATTAGCATCAAATAAAGCCAAAATCTAAATGAAGAAATTCTTAGCCTTAATGAAGGTTATATGTAAACATACAGAGAATTCCACACTAGCTTTAAAAGGAAACTTGGGAAATTAACTTCCACACATGATTAACTTTGAGGTTTTTAGAGGAAAGTAACAGCCTATATTCCAAGTAATATTATTTAAAATTTAGTTTCTTTTATGATTAATGAAGCAATTGAAAGTGATTACCTTCTTATTGCCAGGGAGTAAAAATTTTTGTGGGAGTAAAAATTTTTTTTTTAATTTAACTCCTCAGGATACTTGCAATGTCTCTTCCCCTTGCCAGGCACAAACTTCCCAGCCTGGTCTCTGTCTCGGCTGAAACAGTACTTCCTCAGAGACCTTGCTGGACGTCCTGCTTAAGAAGGTCAATGCCACCTCATTTCTATTATCCACTAACTCTACAGTCTGTTTATTTAATTTTGTAATTTTATGCTCACTTATATATTTACTCCTTTATCACCTGCATTCTACATCAGATTATAAACGCCACAAAACAAGCTGTGTCTTTACTTAATTCCTCAAAGTGTAACAGTCACTTAGCGTAATGCTTTAGTACAGGGCATATAATCAATTAAATATTTGCTAAATGAATAAAAGAAAAAAGCAATAAGTCTGCAGCTAACTACTCTGAGAATTTTTTAAGTGATTCATAGTTTTCTGAATGACAAATATACTCTATGTCAGTAAGTACTTGTTAAACGTAGTGATCTTTTCTGTTTCTATCTTAGTCCAATACTCCATTGCCTCTAAAACTGCTATACAGGGCTATTCTGGGAAATGCTTAAAAATGTGCTCTCTACACAAAAAAATAATGTGCCTACAATACATACAACTTCATTTTAAATTTTACTGGCATAAAATATATACAGGATACAATTTACAAATAATAATAAAACATACAATATTCCTCACTGAAAATTCCAACAAGCCAATTGATTCTCACAGATGGATTTTGTTAATTTTTGCCAAACTCCTGTATCCATAGCCAATCTATATTTGAGGCTGACAAATGAGTATAATTCCAATGTGGGTATTGGTTGACATTTTTGTTAATGTTTTTGAGTACAACAAAAATGACAAAATAGAGACATTCATCAGACCTTCACACATTTGTCAGTGGTGTTAGCAACTTTTCTGCTGACTCAGATAATAGTTTACAAATACTAGAAGAATAGTTTCTCAGACTCTTGTGGTCTTCACACTAACACCTGTACACACAACACACTTTTAAATTTAATCTGCATTATGCATATGTTCTTCATCACTTTCTTATGTGTAGACCAGCAATAGAAAATTTTCTCTGTAAGGGTCAGATATTAAATATGTTAGAATATATGGGCCTTATACTCTGTGATAATTATTCCTATTTGCTATTTTAACACAAAAGCAGCCACAGACAGCATGTAAACAAAAGGGGAAGCTTGTATTCCAATAAAATTTAGACTATGCACACTAGTCTATGTACAAATAATTGAACCATGTACAAAAACAAGCAATGGGCTGAATATGGCCCAGGGATATGGTTTGTAATCCTTTGCCTAGATAATTAACAGAACTATAATAAAAGCCCCTAGTCAGGCTTCTTGCTCTGCAGGGAACCTGCTCCTCCCTCTGCCTGTCACTCCCCTTGCTTGTGCATTCTCTCTGTCTCTGGCAAATAAATAAATAAAATCTTTAAAAAAAGAAAAGGAAATCAAATATGTTTAAAAGAACTTCTTAAGCACTTTAGAGTAATCTCTTGTGCAATTATAAATATTACACAGGATGTTATAGATATAAAAAATACTGTAACATTTAAAGATTATTACTTAGCTTATCTAAATAAAAGTATTTGGTACTTCCCTCCTCATTAATAAAATGGGACAACTGTATAGTATTGGGGTTTTTTTTCTAATATAAATTCACCAAAAAGTTATTAGTCATAAGAAAAGTGAAATTCTATTTTTTTCCATTATAAACAACTTCCAAAATCTTAGAAGTGACTGCCCATTATAAAGATATTAAACAATACAAACATATTTAACTCAGCCATCAGAAAGCATAAAACATATAATCTCTCTGCATCATAAAAATAGTAATGAATAATGATTAAAATCCAGAGTATTTAAGTCCTCACTTATATTTTAAAGTGAAATTAAAACACACTTAAGAAAAGGTATGAAAAGACATAATATAGATATTGTTTGCCCATCTGGATTTCATGAAATCCTTAATCTTCATTGTTATATGAAGCTTTATAAATTAGCTTTCCTTGGTTCAAGGGGATTAAGCAGAAATCTGTCTTCACTGTTCCATTAACTCCAGTGGTGGACATTAAATCTCCTTCTTGGAATTAAATGTCTTAAAAATGTGTAAAGACAGAAAATGAATCTTTGTGGTGAACATTTTCTTGAATAACTTTGTGTTTCTAATGTGATAATCTGTATGTTACCTTTAAACCACACTTAAACCACTTAAAAGTAACTTTGAGCTGAGTAAGGAAGTTGGACAAAGATCTGTTTCAGCTCTAAAATGCTATGATCTCACACTATACACCTTTTTTTAATGGCCTCAAGAGCTTATGACATTTTTCTAAAGTCAACGTAGATGTCATACCTTTTATACATTAAGAATTTTAAAAATTATCCACTAGTTACCCAGTACCAAATCTCATGATAATTGTCAGTGACCAAACCAGTGTCAGTTTTAGACATGTGTGAGGTAATGAGACATGAAATAAAACTCTTTTTCTCACATCGCTCACTTTGAAAGCAAATGTCAAAAGGTGCTCTGATTTTTGTAAAAAGTAATGCTATTAGAATATCTGCACAAAGCTACTTTAGAAATAAAAGATATAAGCTTAAATGTGTACTTTATGTATATTTGCCAAAAATCAATGCCCCCTACTATGGAAAAAAGAAAGAAGGATACAGAAAGAGAGAAAAGAGAGAAATTTGCATTTAAAAAGCAACTCTGCAACTCAATTGCCTTACCTTCAAAAATTACTTAGCTTTCAAGTATCATTTTTCTCATATGATTGGTATGAGAATAATGAAAAAGTATATGTGAAACATTTATTGTATACCAGCTTCTTTAACCTTAAAACTGAAATGAAATGTGATTTACTACCAATCCCTTTTTTCATTGAAGTTTACTAAATGTGGGCATTCTACATTCTTAAATTCTTTTTAAAGAAGCTATATGATTCACTTGCTCAGCAGCAGGAACCCAGAAATTTGGCCCAGATACATAGAGTGTGGGTTAGTTTCTGTGCTAGTGAATCATAAATCTATATTAAAGTGAGCCCATGGTGAAAAATTCCAGTATGAATACATTGGTTAAAGACACACAAAGTCTTTAGAAAAGTAGCAATGATACAGCTTGGATTCTCTATTTCTATGTCCCTCTGTGGGGGCTGCCCTTCTTATCCTTCAAAATTCACCAAAGTGAGAATAAATACCCCTTCTGGAACAGTAAGATCACAATACTCAGAATTCCTCTGGTGACTGTGAAACAGATCAGTACCAAGGCATCTGAGACCACATGGGCATCTGGTCCAGTTTTCAGTCACCACAGATTTCTGCTGAGCTACCTATGGCTCCTGCTGCATGGCCCAGGCAGATCTAAAGGTTCTGTTGCCTCTATGCCAGGCTTAGGAGCCACAGGAAACTTTGTTGAAGCTGTCTGTGCCCACGATCCCTCCTGCCAAGACTCCAACAAGCCATTCTACCCTCAGATCTCACAGCCTCACCAGCAGTGCTACTGGATATAAGGAATGGTTGTTACTAATTTCAGGACCCAGAGATTTCCTCCTCAGCTCTTTCCCTGAACTTCTAAAGCATGGAGAAATCTTGCCAGTCTAGAGAGGAAATATTACTCTCCAATACGGTATGTTCAAGACATTTTGTCTCTACCCATGAGCACTATCCTTTTAACTCCTCCACTTTCCCTCCAAATTTTCCTAAAGACTTAGGTTTTCAGAAAACAAAACGCAGATTTGCAACTTCCCTTCCATTCTACCCATGCCTGGTTTGATGACCATGGCAGAGAAATAATACTTCCTTAAATAGACAAAAGAGGAAGAAAACCAGAGCACAAGAGAAAAAAATATAAACATCCCAAAATTTTATCTATCTATAAGGGTATTACTTCACCTTTTTTTTTTTTTCACTGAAATAATCTGAAGTATATGAAGGTTCCATTGCCCTACCCAGATTTTATATAAGGGAATGAAAGAAAGGGAGAGTCTTTAACAAAAAAAGGTCCTTTTTTCAGTTATTTTTACCTTCTCACCTTTCACATTACAGAATTCTGGGTAAAGAAGCAAGAAGGGTAGTAGATAAGGCCTACAATCTGCCTCAACTATCTTACCTGAAAAGTGAATCCCAAAAGATGCTCAGTCTACTCGCTATTTCAGAAATGATATGTAATTCCTACCCGTACTAGTCCATGGGTTTCATTGTTTATTTTCATACATCTGAATATCATTGTGTATTCTGACTGTCCAGCATCCTCAGCCTCTACCTATCACCTAATTCCCTCTGGTTAGCATTTGAACAAGCTTAACTTTCTTCAATCTTGAATACACAAAACTTCCCTCCACTGATAAGCCTTCAGTCAACTACCACCTCCCCCTCATCCTTCAACCATCAGAACTGAACTTTACTGAAGCTACCTATAGTCAGTCTCCAATACCTGTCTTTCCTCAAACCACACAATGACTGATACTTTACGAAGGAGGTCTCAGCAAAGCTTTCTCCTCACTGCTATATCCAATAAGAACTTCCCAGTTCTTATTTTATTTCTGCATTACTATTTTCTGGTCTGTGTCCCCCCATTCAACTATTATCCCTATGAAGGCACCTATGTATACTGAGTAGCATATAGCATCCACCCAAAAATCCATTGTCTAATGAATGAATAATAGAAAGGAATAGAAAAAAAACAGTCCTCCCTAACTTATAATTTCCAGCAAGGAAAACATGTTCTCTTGAAAGCAAAGATTTAGACTTCAGTCTGAAACAAATTCAGACACACCTTGGGTTTTAGTGTTGTGTTATCTTTGTTGCTTTGCCACTGCTATTGCTACCTGATTTTATATTAAGCTTTGATAGAGCTTAGGGAGGATTTTTTTTAATATTCTCTTCAAAGTGATTTTCCACCCACACTGTTCTTGGGACTCAGTTCCAAAGTAAGAATAGAAGACCCTATCAAATACTTCAAAATATTTAGCTGTAACTAATCTCTCAGACTCATCATAAAACAAATCTTCATTTATAAGATTTCAAGTTATTTTTACCTTGGTGATTATATTACTTTTACATTTACAGTATAGAATTTTCATGGTAGGGAAACTTTTATCTTACATTCCATTTTCTATTTCAAGTATCTTATTTTTGTAATAATTCAGTAGATATCATGCAATTAATGGAACCAAAATCCTTTCCATAAAGAAAACTTTCACCGTAACACCATCAGTTTTACAATATTTCAAAAATCACTGAAAATAAAAATAATAGCACATATAATATTCAGGAGGAAAGAATATGAGAAGAGGGGTAAGTTAAAATTCTGAAGAAAATAAAGAAAGAATGCATTTTTACTTTCTTCTGGTTTGAAAATATAGCAACCAAAGAACTCTAATGATCAGTTTTACTTCCCAGATAAAAAAGTCTCCAAAATGTATTTTAAAAAATATCATAGTAGTATTAAATATTTATTTTACAAATAAATCAACTGCTTTGTTTGGCTTTTCTATTTCTAGTTAAACCACAGTCCTCTATTGTCTCACAGGAGAGGGGTGGATGGATAGGGAATAAGATGGTATGAGAATTATCACATCTAATTAATCATAGAAGACCTTTAAAAATGTGGCAGTAGAGACAGAGAAAGTAAAGGGAGAAGGTCCACATAATTCATGCAACTGATACATGAATTCATTTAATTCTGTGGTTGAACAATTCCTTTTGATGGTTCTCATCTACAAAAAATACAACTTTAATCATCTACTTCTACACTAGTATCTCCACTGTCTGTAAGGGTATCACAGATGCCTCAATTGTCTGTTAGGATACTCTGCAGGGAGCACAGAGCACAGCAGGGTCTGGCTTCTACCTACCTCTCCTGCCATAATCTGACTCATCCATACCCTCTACTATAGCAGTATTAAAACAATTTACATGCTTTCTTCATGCTCTCTCACATTCCTCTGCTTTCCCATGAGCTAAAACCTATTCAAGACTGTTTAATATGCTAAAGTGACCAGATTAGATCCAAAATGGAGTCATTCATGCTTAGCCCTTATATCTGCAAACCCTGAACTTAACTAAATTTCTATGTTAGACTCTCCCAGAAAAGGAAGGCCTAGATCAATCAGCACTTGCCCAGTGAGAACAAGTTACCTGACCAGCTTTCAAGACGGTCCTTCATTCCACATAAGGAAAGTAACCCTGTTTTAACCAATCAGCAAATGCCAAGTAAAACTTCCTTGTGCCTGCTCACTTCATTGTGGAGAAATTTGTCTCCTTGGACAGCTCTTTGGAGCACCGTTCTATCTACTTGATTGAATACTTCCTGAATTCATGAATTGCTGAATAAATGTCAAAAGGACCTTTAAAATTTACACAAGTGAATTTTGCCCTAATGAATGTTCACCTTTCTTAAGAAGGCTTCTCTTGCCACCACAAGAACTCCTTCTCTGCACCCTTTCCATACCTTTATTATCCTACTGATCATGTCACAAGGCAAATGTTTATTTCCTTCCATTTTATTTCAGGCTCCAGAAGGAAAGTTTATTCTTAATCATCTGTGTTTCGTGATCAACTGCAGCATTCTGTATACACCTCATAATATAAAGGGATGAAGATAGCAAATTTATGATCCTCCTCACTTCACAATTACAGTGATATGGTCTAAATGAAACATTTATTAATAATTGAACTGTCAGCATTTGATGATATAAATAGCATCCAAATGTGAAGTGCAAATTATAACAGGAGGCAGGTCATTGACAGGAAGAGCAAAATGCTTCTCTTACCCTTGAGTCCCCTAACCACTGTGATTTCCCACTTTGCTTTTTTGACTTCTCAGTCAATCCTCAGAACACTGAAAAACTGTTTTCAAATGTTCCTGAGCCCCCACTGAGCTATCAGTGAGCACTCTGTAAGAAGGTTCTTTCTATACTACCCTTGCACTGCTCTAAATTCTGTAGAGGAAAAAATACCACTTGGCACCAAAGACCCTGAGAAATAAGCCATGATACAATTTTCCAGTTATATTCCAATGTTGAGGGGCGCTTGGATGGCTCAATGGTTAAAGCCTCTGCCTTCAGCTCAGGTCATGATCCCAGGGTCCTGGGATCGAACCCTGCATCAGGCTCTCTGCTTGGCCTCCTCTCTTTGCCTGCCTCTCTGCCTACTTGTGGTCTCTGTCTGTCAAGTAAATAAATAAAGTATTTAAAAATAAGTAAATAAATAAATAAAATATATTCCAATGTTGAAAAAAACAAAAACCTATAGTCTGAGAAAGTGGCCTCAGGATTTGGAGATTTTCAGCCTTAGAATTAGAGAAGAATATACCATCTCTGAGCTTGTGCAGTACAGAATCTGATGAGCAGATTCATCATCTGGTTCTCCATGCAGAAGAATGACATAGTAAGGAGCTTCTATCTGGTAGCCTAATATCCATTTGATTATCTCTGTTCTCTGACTCTTACTTGTAGGTGTAAAGCCAAAGGGCTTATATTGAACTCAGGTATATATGTATCCACATGTTCTCTGACTGAATAAATTCTCTCAGTCTGGTACCAAATTCCCACCTCTCATTCTACCTTCTCTTCACTGGCTATGTGATAGAAAAGATCCACCTTATGTGAAGTGCATGATAGGCCTAGTCCTAAAATCCCCATGCACAAAAGCTCCTCTGAGAATATGATCAAAGGGAATTTTAACAGTATGAATAATCTCTAGGCTTCCACTCCCCCCACATTAATGACCAATCAAGGCTTTGTCATATATTTCCCAGACTCTAGCTCAGTCTTACCTTCTCTCATCTCCATTAAGTCCACACCAGCTTGGACTGTCATCTGTACTTTTTATGTCTTCACTGTCTTTTTCCGCTGCATGTGGTTTTATCATTTCCATGGCCATCAAGCAACTCTCATCCTTCTCAATTCTCTGGAGGTGGAGGAGCACGGCCAATGACTTCCATCACCACCAAAGGCTTTCACATCACACCTTGAGAACTCAAAACACTCGCTTTGAAGTCTACTCAGTCACCCTCAACTATTTGAGCTTAAGGAAAATATAGGAGTAAAGTGAGAGTTTTCCTTTACTTAGTTCTTTCCTTTATCATTTGTTTGTTTGTTCCTGTTCTCTTTTACTGTGGTAAAATATACGTACATAACATAAAATTTACAATTTTAATTATTTTTAAATATGCAGTTCAGTGACATTAAGTACATTCATATTGTCATGCAATCGTCACTATCACCCATTTCCAAAACTCTTTATCATCTTCTCCAACTAAAATTTTACACCTATTAAGCCGTAATTTCCTATTCCTCCCCTCTTCCCAGTCCCTGACAGCCATCACTATACTTTATGGTTCTATGAATTTGACTACTTTAGGTACCACACAAAAGTGGAGTTATACAGTATTTGTATGATTATTTCACTTAATTCAATGTCCCAGTTTTATCTTTGTTGTAGCATCTATCAGAATTTCCCCCTTTTTAAGGCTGAATAATATTCCTTTGTATGCATACACCACATTTTGTTTATCCATTTATCTGTCAGTGGACACATGGGTTGTCTACCTTTTTGCTATTGTGAATACACTGCTATAAACATGTGTACAAATATCTGCTTGAGTCCCTGTTTTCAATTCTTTTGCACATATACCCAGAAGTGGAATTGTTGAATCTTATGGTAATTCTACACTTAATTTTTTGAGAAACTTCGTACTGTTCACATTAGCTTTTACATGTATCATACCCAATGCCTTCTCCTTAGGTCAAATATACACAGTTGAATATATATAAAGAAGGAAGATGTATTAGTTATCTATTGCTATTTATCTACTTACACTTAAAGCTTAGCAACATAAAACAATAAATATTTATTATCTTACCATTTCTGTAGATCAGGAATCTATGCACAGCTTAGCTGGATACCTTTGATTCAAAGTGTCCTACAGACTACAGTCAAGGTATTGGCAGGGGCCATAGTCAACCAGAGGTTCAACCGGAAAAGGATCCATTTCCAAGTTCAGTCTATTGGGGTAGTCGCAAAAGATACATTTCCAGGTTCACTCAGATGGCTGCTGGCATTCGCCAGGTCCTCACTAGCTATTGGACAGAATTATCGGTTCCTTGCCACATGGATCTCTCTATAACACAACCTGCAACCTGAAGACTGCTTTTTCCCAAAGTGAGGACTCCTGGAGACTCCAGGAGAGAATGTGAGTTAAAACAGACATCGGTCTTTTCATAACCTAATCTCAGGAATGACAATCCATTACTTTTGGCATATTCTGTTCATTACAAGTGAATCATTAAGTCTAGCAAACACTCAGGGAAGGTAATTATACAAGATTGTGCATACCAGGAAACAGGTCATTGGGGGCCATTTACAGGCTGCTTACCACAGACATGTGTTTTGGTTTGGTTTTCACTGCTGTAACATGGAACAGCAAGCATCTAGAAGATATTCAGAATATTTGTTCAGTAAATGATATTAGTGGAAATGGAACATCTGTCTTTTCACATGTTTATACAGTATTTGAAATCTGAGAAAATTTTATGATTTTAACAGCCAAAATATATCTTTCCTTCTCTTATTTAATCATGTTACATTTAAAAAACCAGAATCAAATTTAGCATCTCTCTCAAAGACATTAGGAAAATACCACCACTTACTGACTCCTTTTGTATATATCCTGGTATTCTGGTAGAAATTTAGTCATTTTATGACATATAGAAATAGATAATATGGTTGAAGATAATGTGGCCTATTTTAAGAATATAACATCAGTTACTGAAAGGCTTTTATGCTTCAAGTTAAGGAAAGTAAAGACTACTACAATGAAGATATGGATGATATTTATTCTTGGGATTCTTTTTTAAAAAAATAGCACATTGAACTGCTAGAGGTTTCTTCTTTAAATTACCACAGTAATAATAAGGGAAAAAATACATCTTTATTAAGAATAGACCAGCTGCTACATTGGGTACTAAAGGTACGCTGAAATGTGCCCTTATATTTTAACAGCTTTAAATAAAGTTAATTGGTTTTATTTCCTGGAGTAGGTAAGTTATACTCAGAATTTTAGGATTTTTTATCATTTTTAGGCTTCCTGATAATTATTAGACATGTTATACCACCTACAAACAGATAAATTCTTGGATTTATTCAAAAGTCATAGGCCAGTTTAAGGAGAAAGCTTGAATATTTGGCACCAGTACACTAGGCAATCCCAGAGAAAAAGTTATGCAATAAATGCATTGCCAAATCTTCCCAAAGAAAGTAAAAAAGAAAGAAAGAAACAACAACGTAACTCTTAGCCAAGATTATAAACTATCTGGAGGGTTTTGTACTGCAAGAAGAAAATGTTAAGTAAGTTTCACCTGTTAGCCCACTCAGATAAATAAGAAGTGTCAATTTAAGGAATGTGTTGTGAAGTATTTTGAGGCCACTCTCAGGGTTCAGCAGATGCATGCAGTTTTCAGTTAGTGACTGCCAGTGGTGAGGGAGACAAGAGCAACAGCAAAATACTCAGGTATCATGTTCTTTGTTGTGATTATAATAAAATGATGTCATGTATTTCTTTTACATTACATGGTGCCTAGCATTATTAATAACGAAAGTTATTTTTGGACTTTTTTATCTCAATATTGAGACCTCCTCAACAGTTGTTTATTGCACCTGACTTACAATGAAATAAACTCAAGTTCTTCTATTTCTAGAAGCTTATGATTCTACAGTAGACATCTAGACTAATGTTATTTTAAATATGTAGGAATATTTATTTCACTTTTTAACAATGAAATTATATTATTATATTTTATTTATTTTATAAACACAAATTCTGACTTTGCTGCTAATGTTTCAAAATGATTTTATAGACATATAAATTTTACCTTCTTAAAAATTCCTAACTCAAGGGTTGCCTACGTGGCTCAGTTGCTTAAGTGTCTACCTTCAGCTCAGGCTATGATCCTGGGGTCCTGCGATGGAGCCCCACATAAGGCTCCCTATTGAGTGGGGAGTCTGCTTCTCCCTCTCCCTCCACTGCTGACTCTCTCTCATCAAATAAATAAATAAAATCTAAAACCTTTAAATATTTTTCCTAATTCACTAGAACTTTTAAAAAATTGATTTCTTAAAACAAAAACTCTTCTAAAAATTAGAATTGTTATATTCCAATATTATTACTAAAAATTTTTTTGAACTTTCCAACTTTGTTATAAAAACACATAAGTAGTCAAGATGGCGGAGAAGTAGGAGGCTGAGACGACATCAGCCAGCAGGAGATCAGCTAGATCGCCTATCAAACCATTCTGAACACCTACAAATCCAACAGGAGATCGAAGAGAAGAAAAACAACAATTCTAGAAACAGAAAATCGACCACTTTCTGAAAGGTAGGACCAGCGGAGAAGTGAATCCAACACAACTGGAAGATAGACCCCAGGGGGAGGGGCCGGCTCCCGGCAAGCGGCGGAGCACAAAATCAGAACTTCTAAAAGTCGGCTCCACGGAGGGACATCGCTCCAGAGGCTAAACTGGGGTGAAGACCTCGTGGGGACAGCGTGGACTCAGGTCCCGCGGGGTCACAGAAGGATCGGGGGTGTCTGAGTGTCGCAGAACTCACAGGTATTAGAGCGGGGAAGTCGGCTGCGGAGACAGAGCCGAGATTTCCTAGTGGTCTGTGACACGGACCGGTGCTCTGTGGCACTGGCCGGTGCTCTGTGCGAGGGGTCCCCACAAGATCCGGGGAGACTCCGACCCGGGAGAGCTCAGGGATCTACGGGCTCCGGAGACTCCAGGTGGGACTCTGCCAGAGACAGAGACGCTTGGTCACAGGCTGGGTGAGCTCGGAGCACTCCCAGAAGCCAGTGAGACGGGACTGCTTAGGCACGATTTTCTCTGAGCGCGGTCTGCGGGCACGCGCGGTCTGCGAGTGCGCGCAGTGTCGGCGGGCCCGCGGTGTTTGCCGGCGCGCGGTGTCTGCTGGCGGACGCGCGCGCGCGCACTCTCCGGCGCAAACGTGGGCTAGGGAGACTGGAGGGATTAAACGCTTCTCTCTGAAGGCGCACTGAAGACTGGGGCCCCTAGCTCTCACCTCCTCTGAACCGGAGATTGGGAGGCCGCCATTGTCATTCCCGTCCTCCAGAACTCTACAGAAAGCGCGTTCAGGGAACAAAAGCTCCTGAAAGCGAACCTGAGAGGATTACTTAGCCCGGCCCCTGGTAAGGGCAGTGCAACTCCGCCTGGGGCAAAGACACCTGAGAATCACTACAACAGGCCCCTCCCCCAGAAGATCAAAGAAATACAGCCAAGACCAAGTTCACTTAACAAGGAAAACAGCGGATTCTTATCTGGACAAAATGACAAGGCGGAAAAACTCACCACAAAAAAAAGAGCAGGAGACAGGACCCAAGGCTAGGGACCTAATCAATACAGACATTGGTAATATGTCAGATCTGGAATTCAGGATGACGATTCTCAAGGTTCTAGCCGGGCTCGAAAAAGGCATGGAAGATATTAGAGAAACCCTGTCAGGAGAAATAAAAACCCTTTCTGGAGAAATAAAAGAACTAAAGTCTAATCAAGTTGAAATAAAAAAAGCTATTAATGAGGTGCAATCAAAAATGGAGGCTCTTACTGCTAGGATAAATGAGGCAGAAGACAGAATTAGTGATATAGAAGACCAAATGGCAGGGAATAATGAAGCAGACCAAAAGAGAGACAATCAACTACTGGACCACGAGGGGAGAATTCGAGAGATAAGTGATACCATAAGACGAAACAACATTAGAATAATTGGGATTCCAGAAGAAGAAGAAAGAGAAATAGGAGCAGAAGGTATACTGGAGAGGATTATTGTAGAGAATTTCCCTAATATAGCAAGGGGAACAAGCATCAAAATCCAGGAAGCCCAGAGAACACCTCTCAAAATCAATAGGAATCGACCCACACCCCGCCATCTAATAGTAAAATTTACAAGTCTTAGCGACAAAGAGAAAATCCTGAAAGCAGCACGGGACAAGAAGTCTGTAACGTACAATGGTAAAAATATTAGATTGGCAGCAGACTTATCCACAGAGACCTGGCAGGCCAGAAAGAACTGGCATGATATATTCAGAGCACTAAACGAGAAAAACATGCAGCCAAGAATACTTTATCCAGCTAGGTTATCATTGAAAATAGAAGGAGAGATTAAAAGCTTCCAGGACAAACAAAAACTGAAAGAGTTTGTAAACACCAAACCAGCTCTACAGGAAATATTGAAAGGGGTCCTCTAAGCAAAGAGAGACCCTAAAAGTATTACCAGGAAGGAACAGAGACATTATACAGTAACAATCACCATACAGGCAATACAATGGCACTAAACTCATATCTCTCAATAGTTACCCTGAATGTAAATGGGCTAAATGCCCCAATCAAAAGACACAGGGTTTCAGAATGGATAAAAAAACAAAACCCATCCATATGCTGCCTACAAGAAACTCATCTTAGACCTGAAGACACCTCCAGATTGAAAGTGAGGGGGTGGAAAACAATTTACCATGCTAATGGACATCAGAAGAAAGCTGGGGTGGCAATCCTTATATCAGATCAATTAGATTTTAAGCCAAAGACTATAATAAGAGATGAGGAAGGACACTTCATCATACTCAAAGGGTCTGTCCAACAAGAAGATCTAACAATTTTAAATATCTATGCCCCTAACATGGGAGCAGCCAACTATATAAACCAATTAATAACAAAATCAAAGAAACACATTGACAAGAATACAATAATAGTTGGAGACTTTAATACACCCCTCACTGAAATGGACAGATCATCCAAGCAAAAGATCAACAAGGAAATAAAGGTCTTAAATGACACACTGGAC
>RCUC01066232.1:0-15033 GCA_003697995.1 Taxidea taxus jeffersonii
AAAAAAAAGCTTTAATCAGTTTTTTGTGGCAAATATTCATATTCTCCTTTGGATGATTTATTTGCACAAAAATGCCGGGTCTGTATTTTTTCTGTGTGTATTATCCCATAAATACCAATGGAAGAGTATAATAGTCAATACTGTTGTTGATGTTTTGACTAGCCATGTATACATAGCCCGTTGTCTCTGCTGAAATGTAAGAAAGCACTGTAACCTCCAAAATTAGTTAATAGAAAGCAAGAAGACAAATGAGTCGCCATCACATGCTGTTTAATTCTAATTCGGTAGGATGTTAATGAATTCCCTTTTTCCCCCATTTGAATTCTAGGCACATTCAAAGCAATAATCAACCTCCACAGCCCCCGGTTCCACCATTAGGTTATATGTCCGGAGCCTTGATTTCCGATTTGGAAACAGATGTTCCAGATGATGATGCTGACGATGAGGAGGAAGCTTTAGAAATCCCCCGGCCCCTGAGGGCACTAGAGCAGACACCTGGATCCAGTATGGACAATCTAGACAGCTCTGTGACAGGTAACGGAACTGATTTAATAGGAATAACTGACCTATTTATAACATTAAAATGCATCAGAAATCAAATACTTTCTTATGTAAGATTTATTCCACTCCAGCTATTTCTATAACATTTTAAATATGTTAATATTAAACACAAAATTCAAAAAGGATTTGGAAATACTTTTGCTTTGCTGCAAAAATGATAAGAAAATTCATGAATTTTAAAAAGCTTTAAAGACATGAAAGAAAACTCAATTATATCCAGGGCTTTCATGAAAAGTTCACTCTACTGGGGAACCAAGTCTATTACATAAAAAACCTTGACTTTTAGAAATGATATATTTTGTTTATCAGGAGCTACATACAAAGTGAATGCAATCTTAAAACGCCTCTCAATATTTCACTCTGTAAAATCATTCACTGATGAAAATAAGCAAGTCTTCAGAATGAGCCTCTCTAAGGTTGCACAAGGTATTATTTTTGGAATGGATAAAAAGTATGGTGAGATAAGCCATACATTTACGCATTTCATATCTTTGGATTCAATAATTGCTCCTCTTCCAAGAAATATTGTTATTTTTGCTGTTTACTCCTTCGGCGTCCTCTGCTTTGCTCACCATGTGAATGGTAGCTGTTGCTACTCTCCTAGAATGATCCCAGGACTGCAACATATTGCCAAAGATTTAAGTTTATCCCATTTTGTTGAAAAAACTTGAATCCTAATATGTACACAGTGAATATGGAGGAACATAAAAATTTCATGTTTCTGTTCCAGTAGGTATCCCTTCTTTGACACACATGCACAAATGTCTCCTATAGAACTAGAAAGACATAATTACCACAAGTGAAGATCTTGCCTTTGGCTGGCATTGGGTCTTCTCAGAAAATCGCCCTTTTCTGTATTTATCAATATCATCTTCATCCTTGGACGCATTTATCACCGTTCCATTTAATTCATTTGTACTCCAACGCTCCCAACTTACACAGATCTTGCAGTACACATTAGAGTTTAGCCAGCACTGAGGGAAAGTTGTTTATGGCAGTGATAGAGAAGGACAAAGACCTATATGTTTCTTCTATATGCCTTCCTGAGTAACACAATGTGTGATGCATGAGTCCACTTTTTTTGTTTGTTTGTTTTGTGTCTTACCTGGGGGCTGTATGCTTGCCAGGCTAATTAAGATTTAAGAACTGCAGATACACTGCTGTGATTTCAAATCCTGATCCATCTGAAGGTGGCAGAGCAAAAGTTTAAATCTTTGAATGCAGAGAGCTAACTTATTAGTGCACTATTATGTTAAGCCCCTTTGCTTGAATTTGTAGCATAATCTTCAGGGTAAAATTCTGCATATTTTTGCATATCTCACTAATGATACTGAACTCTTTTCCATTAGGAATGCAGTAAGAGTTGCAATAATACCACAAAAAAAGGCAGTTACAGCCTATGTAGTTCTTTTATTAAATATATAGCATCAGAAGTGATAAATATATCTATAAGCCTGCCATTTCATATGTTTCCATGGTCACGTGTTAGTAACATGTGAGGGTATTTAATGTGAATGTGGTTAAAACCAATCTGCCTTTCTCCTTGTAGTGAGTATACTGTTCATTCCAAATGAAGTTTTTATTGCTAGGAAAACAGTCTGTTTTCCTCCTGGAATTCAATGCTTAATTACTGCCGTGTATAAAAACCTCAGGGTGTCTAAGTATGTATTACATGATGAATTTACCCTATGAATAATACATCATCTCAGTGAAAGAACTTGTACTCTACAAAAAGTAGCCAAAGAGGAAACTCTTTACTTTCTTCTTCTCCTTTTTTTTTTTCTTTTGGCTCTGTGATAACTTTGTGGGGAAGGTATGATCAAAGATTTAATTTGTCTTCTAGTATATAAGTATAGTGTAAGTAAATATAAATTAAAATAAGAGCAAATATGTTTTCTCAAAAAAGTGTGTGTGTGTAGGAAGCATGAGTGAGTGTATAGATGTATGTGTGAGAGAGTATAGGTAGGGTTTATAGTTTTATCTGCACGTGAATGTATGCAAGGGTGTGTGTGTGTGTGAGTGTAAATAGGATCGTAAGTGTATTAGAGTGTGTGTGCACATGCACACATGTATGTGTACATGGAGATGGCCCTGAGGTTAATGTATGTACCAACCAAATGTTATGGAAATCAACATACTGATGTATATTATTCTAACGTGTTTATGCTTTCTTCAGACCCTTAAAGCTAGCTTAATGGTGCTAAATGAGGTAGGCAATAAAACAGACACTATTTCCATTGGCTTTTTATGTTTTTAAGATGGTAAGTGCCCACAGAGAAGATTCTGATCTTACCGTAAATTACTTGGGGTTCTAAATTTGTGTGTGATATGAGGAAATCAGGCATTACTTTGACTTAAATCGCCTGGTAGAGATTTTCACTTTTATGAAACTAATAATCATTTTTATTAAATGGAACAAACAGTTCTATTTCATTCCTTGTAACTCTAAAGCCAACCAGAATGACAGTCCAATGATAACACAGAGGTGGGTTACTAAGCCTGTGTATTCAGGATTTTACTTGATATATTACATTCCAATCCTTAACCACATTAAGTAGTATCAGCCGCTAGTAAGGTGCCGAACCTATCTTTATAAAGAAATAATTATATTAATTCCCAATATTTTTATAACAACAAAGTAACTTGTGATGGACCTCTTTAATTTTGAAATAATGGGTCATGAATGGAAAAGCAAGAAGAGAGGGAAATATCTGTAGTTCCATATGCCATAACCTCATGTCTTCGCCTGGTTGGGCTGCTATAACAAAAGGCAGGAGACTGGGTAGCTTAAACAGTATTTATTTCTCACAGTTCTGGAGGCTGGGAAGTCCAAGATCAAGGTGCCAGGAGATTTGATTCCTAGTGAGTTCCTCTTTCTAGCTAGCAGATAGCCATCTTTGTGCTGTGTTCTCACTTGGGAGAGAGAGACAGCAAACTCTTGTGTGTGTCTCTCTTTTTTTCTTTTTTTCAAGATTTTGCTTATTTATTTGACAGAGAGAGAGAGAGAGTGAGAAAGTCAGAGAGCACAAGCAGGGGGATCAGCAGAGGGAAAGGGAGATGTAGGATCCCCCCTGAGCAGGGAGCCCAATGTGAGGCTGAATCTCAGGACCCTGGAATCATGACCTGAGCCAAAGGCAGGTGCTTAATTGACTGAGCCACACAGGCACCCCTACCTTCTTTTTGTAAAGTCACTGATCCCCCTGTGATGAACCCACATCCATGGCCTCATCTAAACCTAATTGCCCCCCAAACGCCCTGCCTCCCTATACGTTAGGGATTAGGGTTTCAACACATGGATTTTAGGGAGAAATCAACATTTGGTTTCCAAAACTCAGTAATGTGGAAAATGTATTTACAAACCTGCTATACCATATTTATTCCCACCACAAACATTTTTTTTCAAAGATTTTATTTATTTGAGAGAGAGAGTGTGTGTGTGAGAGAGAGGGCAGAAGTCGGGTGAGGAGCAGAGGAAGAAGCAGGCTCCCGCCTGTTCCCAGGAGCAGGGAACCTGATGTGGGACTCGATCCCAAGACCCTGGGATCATGACCCAAGCTGAAGGTAGACGCTTAACCGACTCAGCCATTCAGATGCCCCCGCAACAACAAACATTTATCAGATGTCTATTCCTTCTAATCTGTTGACTAGGAACTTAGATATAATAATGATAATGATAATAATAATGCTATCAAGAAGAAGACAAACACTAGCTTGCACATATATAGCTCTTAGTAGGTACAAGACACTATGTTAAGCAGTGGCCCGTTTTTCTGTTGTGGCGTCATGAGCTAAGAATATTTCCTACATTTTTAAAGGATTCTAAGAAAATATGGCACAAACAAAAACAAAAAAGAGACAGCAAAGCCTCAAATCTAAGGTATCTGACACCTCATAGAAAAGTTTGCAGATCCTTGTCATAAAGTTTTAACATATATTAATTCACCTGTCACAACCCTGTTTTTGCTCTCATTTTATAGAAAAGGAAATTGGACCACAGAGGAGTTCAAAGCATTTTTTTTTATTTAACTTTTAAATTTATTTTTTAAGCTTTTTTTATTTAAACATATAATGTAACCCCATCACCCTCTCCCAACCCCTCTCCCCCCCACCCCCCTCAGTTTGTTTTATGACATTAAGAGTCTCTTTTGGTTTGTCTCCTTCCCGATCCCATCTTGTTTCATTTTTTCTTTTCCTACCACCTTAACCCCCACCCCCGTTGCATCTCCACTTCCTCATATCAGGGAGATCATGTGATAGTTGTCTTTCTCCAGTTGACTTATTTTGCTAAGCATAATATGCTCTAGTTCCATCCATGTCGTCGCAAATGGTAAGATTTCATTTCTTTTGATGGCTGCATAGTATTCCATTGTATATATATACCACCTCTTCTTTATCCATTCATCTGTTGATGGACATCTAGGTTCTTTCCATAACTTGGCTATTGTGGACATTGCTGCTATAAACATTCGGGTACACGTGCCCCTTTGGATCACTACGTTTGTATCTTTAGGGTAAATACCCAGTAGTGCGATTGCTGGGTCATAAGGTAGCTCTATTTTCAATTTTTTGAGGAACCTCCATGCTGTTTTCCAGAGTGGTTGCACCAGCTTGCATTCCCACCAACAGTGTAGGAGGGTTCCCCTTTCACCACATCCTCGCCAGCATCTGTCATTTCCTGACTTGTTCATTTTAGCCATTCTGACTGGTGTGAGGTGGTATCTCATTGTGGTTTTGATTTGTATTTCCCTGATGCCCAGTGATATGGAGCACTTTTTCATGTGTCTGTTGGCCATCTGGATGTCTTCTTTGCAGAAATGTCTGTTCATGTCCTCTGCCCATTTCTTGATTGGATTATTTGTTCTTTGGGTGTTGAGTTTGCTAAGCTCTTTGTAGATTTTAGATACTAGCCCTTTATCTGATATGTCATTTGCAAATATCTTTTCCCACTCTGTCAGTTGTCTTTTGGTTTTGTTGACTGTTTCCTTTGCTGTGCAAAAGCTTTTGATCTTGATGAAGTCCCAATAGTTCATTTTTTCCCTTGCTTCCCTTGCCTTTGGCGTTGTTCCTAGGAAGAAGTTGCTGCGGCTAAGGTCGAAGGGGTTGCTGCCTGCGTTCTCCTCAAGGATTTTGATGGATTCCTTTCTCATGTTGAGGTCCTTCATCCATTTTGAGTCTATTTTCGTGTGTGGTGTAATTTCATTTTTCTGCATGTGGCTGTCCAATTTTCCCAACACCATTTGTTGAAGAGGCTGTCTTTTTTCCATTGGATATTCTTTCCTGCTTTGTCGAAGATTAGTTGACCATAGAGTTGAGGGTCTATTTCTGGGCTCTCTATTCTGTTCCATTGACCTATATGTCTGTTTTTGTGTGCCAGTACCATACTGTCTTGATGATGACAGCTTTGTAATAGAGCTTGAAGTCTGGAATTGGGATGCCACCAACTTTGGCTTTCTTTTTCAATATTCCTTTGGCTATTCGAGGTCTTTTCTGGTTCCATATAAATTTTAGGATGATTTGTTCCATTTCTTTGAAAAAATTGGATGGGATTTTGATAGGCATTGCATTAAATGTGTAGATAGCTTTAGGTAGCATAGACATTTTCACAATATTTATTCTTCCAATCCATGAGCATGGAACATTTTTCCATTTCTTTGTGTCTTCCTCAATTTCTTTCATGAGTACTTTATAGTTCTCTGAGTATAGATTCTTTGCCTCTTTGGTAAGGTTTATTCCTAGGTATCTTATGGTTTTGGGTGTAATTGTAAATGGGATTGACTCCTTAATTTCTCTTTCTTCTGTCTTGTTGTTGGTGTAAGGAAACGCAAATGATTTCTGTGCATTGATTTTAAATCCTGACACTTTACTGAATTCCTGTACAAGCTCTAGCAGTTTTGGAGTAGAGCATTTTGGGTTTTCCACATACAGTATCATATCATCTGCAAAGAGTGATAGTTTGACTTCTTCTTTGCTGATTTGGATGCCTTTAATTTCTTTTTGTTGTCTGATTGCTGAGGCTAGGACTTCAGTACCATGTTGAATAGTAGTGGTGATAATGGACATCCCTGCCGTGTTCCTGACCTTAACGGAAAAGCTCTCAGTTTTTCTCCATTGAGAATGATACTTGCAGTGGGTTTTTCATAGATGGCTTTGATAATATTGAGGTATGTGCCTTCTATCCCTACACTTTGAAGAGTTTTGATTAGGAAGGGATGTTGCACTTTGTCAAATGCTTTTTCAGCATCTATTGAGAGTATCATATGGTTCTTGTTCTTTCTTTTGTTAATGTACTGTATCACATTGATTGATTTGCGGATGTTGAACCAACCCTGCTGCCCTGGAATAAATCCCACTTGGTCGTGGTGAATAATCCTTTTAATGTACTGTTGGATCCTATTGGCTAGTATTTTGGTGAGAATTTTCGCATCTGTGTTCATCAAGGATATTGGTCTGTAATTCTCTCTTTTGATGGGATCCTTGTCTGGTTTGGGGAACAAGGTGATGCTGGCCTCATAAAATGAGTTTGGAAGTTTTCCTTCCATTTCTATTTTTTGGAACAGTTTCAGGAGAATAGGAATTAATTCTTCTTTAAATGTTTGGTAGAATTCCCCTGGGAAGCCGTCTGGCCCTGGGCTTTTGTTTGTTTGGAGATTTTTGATGACTGTTTCAATCTCCTTACTGGTTATGGACCTATCCAGGTTTTCTATTTCTTCCTGGTTCAGCTTTGGCAGTTGATATGTCTCTAGGAAAGCATCCATTTCTTCCAGATTGTCAGATTTGTTGGCATAGAGTTGCTCATAATATGTTCTTATGATTGTTTGTATTTCTTTGGTGTTGGTTGTGATCTCTCCTCTTTCATTCATGATTTTATTTATTTGGGTCCTTTCTCTTTTCTTTTGGATAAGTCTGGCCAGGGGTTTATCAATCTTATTAATTCTTTCAAAGAACCAGCTCCTAGTTTCATTGATTTGTTCTATTGTTTTTTTGGTTTCTATTTCATTGATTTCTGCTTTTATCTTTATTATTTCTCTTCTCCCGCTGGGTTTAGGCTTTCTTTGTTGTTCTCTCTCGAGCTCCCTTAGGTGTAGGGTTAGGTTGTGTATTTGAGACCTTTCCTGTTTCTTGAGATAGGCTTGTATTGCTATATATTTTCCTCTCAGGACTACCTTTGCTGTGTCCCACAGATTTAGGACCGCTGTGTTTTCATTATCATTTGTTTCCATGGTTTTTTTCAATTCTTCTTTAATTTCCTGGTTCACCCATTCATTCTTTAGAAGGATGCTGTTGAGTCTCCATGTATTTGTGCTCTTTCCAAATTTCCTCTTGTGATTGAGTTCTAGCTTCAGAGCATTGTGGTCTGAAAATATGCAGGGAATGATCCCAATCTTTTGATACCGGTTGAGACCTGATTTATGACCCAGGATGTGATCTATTCTGGAGAATGTTCCATGGGCACTAGAGAAGAATGTGTATTCTGTTGCTTTGGGATGGAATGTTCTGAATATATCTGTGATGTCCATCTGCTCCAGTGTGTCATTTAAGACCTTTATTTCCTGGTTGATCTTTTGCTTGGATGATCTGTCCATTTCAGTGAGGGGTGTGTTAAAGTCTCCAACTATTATTGTATTCTTATCAATGTGTTTCTTTGATTTTGTTATTAATTGGTTTATATAGTTGGCTGCTCCCATGTTAGGGGCATAGATATTTAAAATTGTTAGATCTTCTTGTTGGACAGACCCTTTGAGTATGATATAGTGTCCTTCCTCATCTCTTATTATAGTCTTTGGCTTAAAATCTAATTGATCTGATATAAGGATTGCCACCCCAGCTTTCTTCTGATGCCCATTAGCATGGTAAATTGTTTTCCACCCTCTCACTTTCAATCTGGAGGTGTCTTCAGGTCTAAAATGAGTTTCTTGTAGGCAGCATATTGATGGGTTTGGTTTTTTTATCCATTCTGAAACCCTGTGTCTTTTGATTGGGGCATTTAGCCCATTTATGTTCAGGGTAACTATTGAGAGATATGAATTTAGTGCCATTGTATTGCCTGTAAGGTGATTGTTACTGTATATTGTCTCTGCTCCTTTCTGATAATACTTTGAGGGTCTCTCTTTGCTTACAGGACCCCTTTCAATATTTCCTGTAGAGCTGGTTTGGTGTTTACAAATTCTTTCAGTTTTTGTTTGTCCTGGGAGCTTTTTATCTCTCCTTCTATTTTCAATGATAACCTAGCTGGATAAAGTATTCTTGGCTGCATGTTTTTCTCGTTTAGTGCTCTGAATATATCATGCCAGTTCTTTCTGGCCTGCCAGGTCTCTGTGGATAAGTCTGCTGCCAATCTAATATTTTTACCATTGTATGTTACAGACTTCTTGTCCCATGCTGCTTTCAGGATTTTTCTCTTTGTCGCTAAGACTTGTAAATTTTACGATTAGATGGCGGGGTGTGGACCGATTCCTATTGATTTTGAGGGGTGTTCTCTGCACCTCCTGGATTTTGATGCTTGTTCCCCTTGCTATATTAGGGAAATTCTCTACAATAATCCTCTCCAGTATACCTTCTGCTCCTATTTCTCTTTCTTCTTCTTCTGGAATCCCAATTATTCTAATGTTGTTTCGTCTTATGGCATCACTTATCTCTCGAATTCTCCCCTCGTGGTCCAGTAGTTGATTGTTTCTCTTTTGGTCTGCTTCATTATTCCCTGCCATTTGGTCTTCTATATCACTAATTCTTTCTTCTGCCTCATGTATCCTAGCAGTAAGAGCCTCCATTTTTTATTGCACCTCATTAATAGCTTTTTTTATTTCAACTTGATTAGATTTTAGTTCTTTTATTTCTCCAGAAAGGGCTTTTATTTCTCCTGACAGGGTTTCTCTAATATCTTCCATGCCTTTTTCGAGCCCGGCTAGAACCTTGAGAATCGTCATCCTGAATTCCAGATCTGACATATTACCAATGTCTGTATTGATTAGGTCCCTAGCCTTCGGTCCTGTCTCCTGCTTTTTTTTTTGTGGTGAGTTTTTCCGCCTTGTCATTTTGTCCAGATAAGAATCCGCTGTTCTCCTTGTTAAGTGAACTTGGTCTTGGCTGGATTTCTTTGATCTTCTGGGGGAGGGGCCTGTTGTAGTGATTCTCAAGTGTCTCTGCCCCGGGCGGAATTGCACCGCCCTTACCAGGGGCCGGGCTAAGTAATCCTCTCAGGTTCGCTTTCGGGAGCTTTTGTTCCCTGAACGCTTTCCGTAGAGTTCCAGAGGATGGGAATGAAAATGGCGGCCTCCCAATCTCTGGTTCGGAGGAGCAGAGAGATAGGGGTCCCAGTCTTCAGTGCGCCTTCAGAGAAAAGCGTTTAATCACTCCCGTCTCCCCAGCCTTCGACCGCGCCCGGAGACCACGCTCAGAGAAAATCGTGCGTCATCAGTCCCGTCTCACTGGCTTCTGGGAGCGCTCCGAGCTCACCCAGCCTGTGACCAAGCGTCTCTGTCTCTGGCAGAGTCCCACCTGGAGTCTCCGAACCCCGTAGATCCCTGAGCTCTCCCGGGTCGGAGTCTCCCCGGATATTGTGGGGACCCCTCGCACAGAGCACCGGCCCGTGTCACAGACCACAGCTCTAGGAAACCTCGGCTCTGTCTCCACAGCCAGTTTCCCTGCTCTAATACCTGTGAGCTCTGCGACACTCAGATACCCCCGATCCTTCTGTGACCCTCTGGGACCTGAGTCCACGCTGTCCCCGCAAGGTCTTCACCCCAGTTTAGCCTCTGGAGCGATGTCCCTCCGTGGAGCAGACTTTTAAAAGTCCTGATTTTGTGCTCCATTGTTCCGCCGCTTGCTGGGAGCCGGCCCCTCCCCCTGGGGTCTATCTTCCCGTCGCGTTGGATTCACTTCCCCGCTGGTCCTACCTTGTAGAAAGTGGTCGATTTTCTGTTTCTAGAATTATTGTTTTTCTTCTCTTCAATCTCCTGTTGGATTCGTAGGTGTTCAGAATGGTTTGATAGGCTATCTAGCTGATCTCCTGCTGCCTGATGTCATCTCAGCCTGCTACTTCTCCGCCATCTTCGAGACTCTCAAAGTATTTTTAAAGTTACCCACATGATAAATGACAGAAGAATTTTCAAAATAAATTGTTCTCACTCTTATGATAAATTATCATGATCCCTTCTCTGGATATGCCCAACTTTTTTTTTTTAATCTCTGAATTTAACATATTTAAGAAGAAAATGATCTCCTGGTCTATTACTTAACATATGGATCTCTGTCTCTCTCTCATCTCTCTGTTTCATCTTCCTTTCTGTATATATGCATATGTGTGTGTATACACATGTGAATAAAAATGTATATATATACACACAAATGCAACATATAATTTTATCTCTGGAAACATTAGTCCTTACCCTCTATATGCTTAATCAAGATTTTAAAACTCTTAATTTTTAGATGTACCTTTTATTATTTATTTTCTTATATTTAGTTTATTTCAGTTATAGTGACTCATGCTAACAAAAATCAACTGTAGCAGCACTTTTTATAGGAAATCTCCTTTTTAATTTAATTGATACTATAAATTAAGCTATTTGGTTATAATAAAGTATAAAACTATCTTGATTATAACCTATTTGGTTATAATAAAGTATAAAACTGTCTTGAATAAAGTATAAAACTAGCCTCTGTTTGAGGCTAGAAAGTTAACACCCAGAATTGTTTCAGTCTTCAGGAATATGCTTGCCATATTTCCTCCTTAATGCCAAATCCACCATTTTGGGGTAACATGACAGGGAGAGGAGTTAATACTTCTTCCTATATCTTCCATGATGGGAGTCCAGGGTAAGTGTTTCCTGAATTTAATGACTCCACCACAGGAAAAAAGAAACAGAAGGCAATGTGAGAGAGGACAGAGGGAAAATATCTTGTACCTGGTGCCAAGATTCTAACTGCTTCACTGATCACAGAAAGTACAATGGAGAGTGAGTGCCATGAAGTAAAATAAATAAAAGTTTCCTTAACTTCTGGACCCCACATAAATATTACAGCTGAAAGGAAATCGTAGCTTTATATTTCCTGCATTTTATGTCCTTGGAGGTTTTTACTGGAACTCCCAAACCAGATTGTTTTGAAAACAATCAAACCTGGCTGCCTCACCACCTTCCTCGACCACACAGCTTTTAGAGAATTGGCCACTCGACAGTGTGACCTGATGTCTTGCTTTTGTTGTACAAACTCAAGGAAAATATATTAGAATAAGGGGAATTTCAGAGATAAGGCTACAAATAATTAAATCACTTTCTTAGGCTACTTCAACAGCTGTGACGTATTTCAAAAAAAAATTAAACATATACTTCAGAATTTCTGAGTGGGACGAGTTAACAGGTGCCACATGTCCCAAGGAAGAAATTTTGTAATGACTTATTTGGCTTCCCATATATGCTACATATCCTTTCCCTCTGAGGAATGTAAGTGGAATCCTTGCATATTTAATATGTTTGAGTGAAAGAAGGATTTCTAAAGATTAGAGATGTTTTCCTACATTTAAGCAGAGGTCAAGATCTGGATTGATTTGTCCAAAGACACTTAGAGCTGAAGATTTTATTTAACAGATATTTAGACTGATTGCACTTAATAAGGAGAGTTCCTGGATTAAATATTGGCTGAAAAAAATGGGGGACTGCCAGTTTTTGTATCTCATAAAAATGGTAATGCAACAATTAGCAGGGTCATATTATAAAGCACAGACTTTACTCTAGCTTAATGGATCTAAGGATAAGCATTTATCAGCAAGGAAGGACTTAGCAGAAAGCGACATGTAAATGAATTGATGACTGATCATAAATTAATTTTAGTGCTAAAGATGTAATATAGACACAGCAAGATGCCATTTTATCATGGTATTTTACTGCTCAGTAATGTTTGAGCAACAACTTAATGTCCTATATGCAGTTCTTCTTTAATAGCTTGAATAAATTTGAGATTTTTTTGGCCTTTCAGCAACTTTAAACCTGAGAAATTTCCAAAGATTGAACATGTAAACACAAATAAATTTGGCTATGTGACATAAATTCATTTTTCATTAAATGTTTAAATATGTATTGATGATGTTTGGGGCTATAACATGTCAAATTGGTATGGATTGCTTATAATTTGTAAAAAGTCTCTACCTGAACTCATTCACTTGGTGTTCATTTTAATTTTTATGTTTGTATATATATCTAGGAAAGTAAAACCCATTATCCCCAAACTTGCTTACTTTCTAATTCATGAATCAATGTGTTTCTTTCCTTCCTATCATTGTCTTCTTTTATTTTAATGGTTTCCACAAATGTTCAGATCATTCCCGATGCTTAAATCTAAAGAAAGAGCAAGAATGGTAGCCACAGAGAGGTGAAATCAGTGATTGCTAAATAAATGTAACAATTTTACAGCATGGAAGAAATTTAATATATGTTTTATACTTTTTTTTTCCATGCTGTATTGCAAATTTTCTTTTAAAATATTACCTACCAGTACCCCCATTCCACAGATTGTACTTAAATAGAGAAAAGGGGCTATCCAAGATAAAGAGTGAGGGACAAAGAAGAAAGAAAATGTATTGCCTTCTTTTGTTTCCTTCTTGCCCTCCATTTTGAAGGTCAACTCAACTATACTAACCTGAGGGCACTTGCCCCTCTTTAGCTTGGGGTAATGAGGCTTCCTGATGCTCACCAAGGCCAAACCTGTGATTTGTCTCTTCAACTTGGAAGTCATCTCTCTAGTTTCTTAGCTCTTACATAGAGTAGCAAAGAAAACAGAGCCATTCTTCTTTCTGTATTGACCAAAACCTACTCAAAGCCATGTCTTCCATGCTATTCTCTCTTCCCATGGAAAGGAAGAAGAAAGCACCAAAGAAAATTTCATGAATAACCGAGATTTCTGAGGGCGTGGCAAGGAACATTAATGGTGGAGATAAAGTCAGAGCAAAGACACAAAGGCAGCAAGGTAGCTGGTCTGTTTAGGGACTGGCACATTTGTAGGTTGAAATCTGCAAGCTGCATATGAAGGACTCACTACCACAGGAGATAAATGGTGTTTTTTAAAAACTCAAGCTAACTCTGCTAAAAGAGGTCATAAAATGGCATTTCTTTAGTGACACTGTTGTGGTGTAGGATTTTTCCTACTTTTTCAGGTTCAGAGACTGTATTTGTCATAATGATAAATCCTAAAGCTCGAAACACACAGCAAGACAACTTGAACAGGGAAAAAAAAAAAGAAAGACCAATTATTTTTTGGCTGGTTATAGTGGAGAAAGAATTAAAACAAACAAAAATGGGCTAAGTACATTAAAATACATGGTAGAGTGTGGATGGAGAACTCGGGGAAAAAAAAAACAAATTGCCACTTCATATAACATTATTATCTTACTTTGAATAAGATATGGATAAATATTAATATTTAAGCATATCAAAGCACAGCTAAGATATGTATATTAATTAATTTTTAGTTTTCCCTTTCAGTTAATAACTCACTTCTTTTGCTATTGTCCAAGTTATCAACAAGAATTGACTGACATTATATTCCTTATTTAATACATTTTCTACAAGTTCTTGGGAGTGTATTTTTTTCTGTAAATAAAATAAGTTCATTGTTAGGAAATGGCACATGGGATGGAATTATATATAGGGTTTAGGGTGAATAATGAGAAAAACTGAAGACATTGAATTCAGTATGCCTGATGTTTGTTGAATTTCTACTGGGCAAAGCCCCCATAGAAGAAATATGAAAATGAGTAAGAGTCCCTCATTTCCAGAATTCCACTGTCTAGAATAAGAAACATTCATATGCTACGAGCTGTCGTTTGTAGGCACCTGATATGCTACTGTATGCATACTGTTGGAAAAACACAAGCAGCGAGATCGATTCTTCCTAAGGCAGGGTTAAAGGTGAGGTGGAAACAAGGTGGGTTGAAAGGGATATTGACTTGGACTTTCAAGGTGGGCAGCGGTCAGTAGAGTTAGTGACAATCCAGAGGTGTGTCGAAGAGACCAGAGGTAATGCTACATATGTGGGCAGGCAGCAGGACTACAGGGGCTGTGAGAGGGTATAGGGCTGGAAAGAGAGGCTGGGCTACATACGGAAGGAGCTCAAATTCTTCCCTTGGAATCCAGATGTGGCATTCGCAAACTGAATGGTTTTGAAGGGAGACCAAGACAGAATTTTCACGTATTTCAAAACTCTCCTCCGTTCTAGGGTTTCGTATTCTCTGGTGATCACTGACTGAATCACTTTGATTTTTTTTTTTTTCTTATCTGTCGTAGCATTATATTGCAAGGCCCGCTGCATCAGTTCTCCTTTCGTTTGGGGCTGTTGGTCCTTGACTTGTGATTATTAACTCCGAAATGGTTCTCTCAGAGGAGGCTCGGTGACTGCTGTTATCTGGGCTTCCTTGCAGTGGCCTGTGTCAGGGGAATTTGTTTGGAGAGTAAAAAGTGCATCTCTGAAAAAAAAAAAAAA
>RCUC01066237.1:0-22238 GCA_003697995.1 Taxidea taxus jeffersonii
GGATTGCCACCCCAGCTTTCTTCTGATGTCCATTAGCATGGTAAATTGTTTTCCACCCCCTCACTTTCAGTCCGGAGGTGTCTTCAGGTCTAAAATGAGTTTCTTATAGGCAGCATATGGATGGGTTTTGTTTTTTTATCCATTCTGAAACCCTGTGTCTTTTGATTACGGCAATTTAGCCCATTTACGTTCAGGGTAACTATTGAGAGATATGAATTTAGTCCCATTGTATTGCCTGAAAGGTGATTGTTATTGTATATTGTCTCTGTTCCTTTCTGATAATACTTTTAGGGTCTCTCTTTGCTTAGAAGACGCCTTTCAATATTTCCTGTAGAGCTGGTTTGGTGTTTACAAATTCTTTCAGTTTTTGTTTGTCCTGGAAGCTTTTTATCTCTCCTTCTATTTTCAATGATAACCTAGCTGGATAAGGTATTCTTGGCTGCAAGTTTTTCTCGTTTAGTGCTCTGAATATATCATGCCAGTTCTTTCTGGCCTGCCAGGTCTCTGTGGATGAGTCTGCTGCCAATCTAATATTTTTACCATTGTATGTTACAGACTTCTTGTCCCGTGCTACTTTCAGGATTTTCTCTTTGTTGCTAAGACTTGTAAATTTTACTATTAGATGGCGGGGTGTGAGCCGATTCCTATTGATTTTGAGGGGTGTTCTCTGCACCTCCTGGATTTTGATGCTTGTTCCCCTTGCTATATTAGGGAAATTCTCTACAATAATCCTCTCCAGTATACCTTCTGCTCCTATTTCTCTTTCTTCTTCTGGAATCCCAATTATTCTAATGTTGTTTCGTCTTATGGCATCACTTATTTCTCGAATTCTCCCCTCGTGGTCCAGTAGTTGTTTGTCTCTCTTTTGCTCAGCTTCTTTATTCTCTGTCATTTGGTCTTCTATATCACTAATTCTGTCTTCTGCCTCCTTTATCCTAGCAGTAAGAGCCTCCATTTTTGATTGCACCTCATTAATAGCTTTTTTTATTTCAACTTGATTAGACTTTAGTTCTTTTATTTCTCCAGAAAGGGCTTTTATTTCTCCTGACAGGGTTTCTCTAATATCTTCCATGCCTTTTTCGAGCCCGGCTAGAACCTTGAGAATCGTCATCCTGAATTCCAGATCTGACATATTACCAATGTCTGTATTGATTAGGTCCCTAGCCTTTGGTCCTGTCTCCTGCTCTTTTTTTTGTGGTGAGTTTTTCCGCCTTGTCATTTTGTCCAGATAAGAATCCGCTGTTCTCCTTGTTAAGTGAACTTGGTCTTGGCTGGATTTCTTTGATCTTCTGGTGGAGGGGCCTGTTGTAGTGATTCTCAAGTGTCTTTGCCCCCGGCGGAATTGCACCGCCCTTACCAGGGGCCGGGCTAAGTAATCTTCTCAGGTTCGCTTTCGGGAGATTTTGTTCCCTGAACGCTTTCCGTAGATTTCCGGAGGACGGGAATGACAATGGCGGCCTCCCAATCTCCGGTTCGGAGGAGCCGAGAGCTAGGGGCCGCAGTCTTCAGTGCACCTTCAGAGAAAAGCTTTCAATCACTCCCGTCTCCCCAGCCTCCGGCCGCGCCCAGAGAAAATCGTGCGTAAGCAGTCCCATCTCACTGGCTTCTGGGAGCGCTCCGAGCTCACCCAGCCTGTGACCAAGCGTCTCTGTCTCTGGCAGAGTCCCACCTGGAGTCTCCGGAGCCCGTAGATCCCTGAGCTCTCCCGGGTCGGAGTCTCCCCGGATCTTGTGGGGACCCCTCGCACAGAGCACCGGCCCATGTCACAGAGCACGGCTCCAGGAAACCTCGGCTCTGTCTCCGCAGCCGGCTTCCCTGCTCTAATATCTGTGAGCTCTGTGACACTCAGACACCCCCGATCTTTCTGGGACCCTGTGGGACCTGAGTCCACGCTGTCCCCGCGAGGTCCTCACCCCAGTTTAGCCTCTGGAGTGATATCCCTCCCTGGAGCAGACTTTTAAAAGTCCTGATTTTATGTTCCGGTGTTCTGCCGCTTGCCCGGAAGCAGCCCCTCCCCCTGGGGTCTACCCATCTTGTTGGATTCACTTCTCCCCTGGTCCTGCCTTTTAGAATGTGGTCGATTTTCTGTTTCTAGAATTGTTGTTTTTCTTCTCTTCAATCTCCTGTTGGATTCGTAGGTGTTTGGGATGGTTTGATAGGCTATCTAGCTGATCTCCTGCTGCCTGATGTCCTCTCAGCCTGCTACTTCTCCGCCATCTTGACTCCTCCCCCTCTCATAGACTTTTAAAGTCTTAGGAATTCATTTCCTTATCAGGACAAAGGGACCATTCCTTTGCAGTGCTAATAGTAGAGCAGCTGACTTCTTGAAGGCAAGTGAGCGAAGAATGAGACTGTGTGCTTAGGATGAAAGCCACAATCAACAATCATTTTGTGTCCTGATCATTTTGTATTCTACCTGTTGGAAGCTATGGCTATTTCATAAGGATATGAGAAATATGAGTGCATGCCATTAATACCAGGAAATAGGACTCCTTGGGACTTTCTTAAGATTGCCTACAATAAATGCATATGACACACAATGAAAATCCAGGGTAGTGTTTATTTCCCGAGAGACAGAGAGAGCAAAGAAAGTGATATTGTGGTAGATGAGTATTTTGTTTGACATTCAGATTTGGGGAGAGAACATTGTAGGTGGGATACTGAGAATAAGGCAGGGAAGTGTAGAATAGGCTTTAAGTGATGGGAAAGACAAGTAGTTTGTTATTTCTGATGCCATATTTTTATACCTTCAGTTTTTTTTTTTTTTTAAGATTTTGTGTATTTATTTGACTGACAGAGATCACAAGTAGGCAGAGAGGCAGGCAGCGAAAGAAGAGGAAGGGAAGCAGGCTCCCCGCTGAGTAGAGAGCCCGATGCGGGGCTCGATCCCAGGATCCTGGGATCATGACCTGAGCCGAAAGCAGAGGCTTTAACCCACTGAGCCACCCAGGCGCCCCTACCTTCAGTTTTTAAATTGTGCTTCATATAATGTCTTGATCATAATAAACTCTTAGGGTCCATTTCTCAATTTTGATTGAAAATATAATAATTGACTCCTAGGAGATATTTCTTGTAAAAGGCATTTAGGGTTACAACCAGTGTTGCTTTGCTATAGATTTGACAGAAACTGTGTTCATTTCCTTGAATTTCCACCTAGTATTGTTTGAGGTATAGTCCATTAATGAGTTACTTGATGAGAGTGTAAGCTGTTGTGTTAATAGTACATGGAACTGTTTTCTTTTCCAAGTAGGTAGATTACAATACTATATGAATCAGTAAATTTAAAAAGTAGCCTTAATTAATTAATTAATTAATTCATCCTGAATTAATTTGTTTCTAGTCAGCAGACCATTTTTCATGATTGGACCAGGTTGGTTATCCTTCAAGCTTTCTATCTAATATTAGTTTTCGGTAATTATTTTTTTTTAATTTTCCACACTTGATTTTTCAAAATTCATTTTTTGTTATTGTATAAATTCTTAAGTGTAGTGACCTATTTTCTATGCAACAACAGTTGTGTTTGAAAGACATATAACAAATGGTTAATCACTTTCACATTTAATGGTTTACAGATTTATTTTTTAAAGATTTTATTTATTGGGACGCCTGGGTGGCTCAGTTGGTTAAGTGGCTTCCTTCGGCTCAGGTCATGATCCCAGCATCCTGGGATCGAGTCTCACATCGGTCTCCCTGCTCATCAGGGAGCCTGCTTCTCCCTCTGCCTCTGCCTGCCACTCTGTCTGCCTGTGCTCGCGCCTGCTCTATCTCTATCTGACAAAGAAATACATAAAATAAAATCTTAAAAAAAAATATTTCATTTATTTATTTGACAGAGATCACACATAAGCAGAGACATAGGCAAGGTGAGAGAGAGGGGAAAGCAGGTTCCCTGCTGAGCAGAGCGCCCTTTGTGGGGATGCAGGGCTTGATTCCAGAACCCTGATACCATGACCTGAGCCAATGGCAGAGGCCTTATCCCACTGAGCCACCCAGACGCCCCAGGTTTTTTTTTTTTTTAATTTTTGAAGCAAGCCTGTTGCTTCCAGAAAAACATTGTAGACTTACTTGTTGCCAATGGTACAATCTGTGATTTTGGTTAAAGATTAGTATCTTGCAAAGTTTTGTTCTCTTATTCAATAATTAATAACTTTACTTAAGAGATTGGTAGCTATATGAATACATATTATTTTTGGATGTTAAATAGTGAAAGGTGTTACCATTTGGAAAATCTGCATAAGTCAGTAAACCAGTAGTTTACAGAAACCTAATGTTTGGTATTACAAAATCAAATATGGGGAAAGTGAATGCCACAGTGGCATTCAGAGTTAAAGATGAACCATGCATTTGAATGTAACAGAGTAAAATGTATATTATTTTTTTTATTTTTATGTTTTTAAGAATTGTATTTATTTATTTGACAGACAGAGATCACAGGTAGGCAGAGAGGTAGGCAGAGGGAGAGGGGGAGTCAGGCTCCCTGTGGAGCAGAGAGCAGGATGCAGGGCTTGATCCCAGGATCCTGAGATCTTGACCTGAGCTGAAGGCAGAGGCTTTAACCCACTGAACCGCCTAGGCGCCCCTAAAATGTGTATTATTAAAATTTTACTTTTCACAATCCAACTAACCATGAAATGATAGTTGTTTAATTTTGGTTTAGTATCAAATATCTACAAGTATCTGAAAATGCTTTTGAAATACCAGTTTTTCCAACTGCACATCTATGTTAGGGTGATTTTTTTTTTTTTTTTAAGATTTTGTTTATTTATTTGATAGGCAGAGAGGCAGGCAGAGAGAGAGGAGGAAGCAGGCTCCTTGCTGAGCGGAGAGCCCGATGTGGGGCTCGATCCCAGGACCCTGGGATCATGACCTGAACCGAAGGCAGAGGCTTAACCCACTGAGCCACCCAGGCTTCCCTGTTAGGCTGAATTTTTATCATGGACTTCAACCAATACAATACAAAGTAACAGACTGCAGAGGCAGGTAGGGAAACCTAACTGTCTTCTCTTACACCAGATCTTAGAAACATGATAAACTGGAAAACAGTACAACTTTTGTCAAGAGTTTTTTAAGTATAGTTTTAAAATATTAACATGTAAAGGTGTACTATTATTGAAATCATAGCTAATTTGAAATTTTTGACTTTAATTTCTAGTATGGTAAATGTAAAGAGAGATGCACACTGTATGCCTACAGTCCCATAAGGAAAAGCTCTTTAAAGTTCTTAATAATTTTAAACAATGTGAAGGCTTGTTAATGAACAAAAAGTTTGAGAATCATTGTTTTAAGAAAAATCCTTTAGGATTTGAAATCTAAGGACTTTTTTATTTCTTTATTTTTCAAGGACTTTTTTTTAAGGGTAATTTTTATAGCTTCTCCATATCTTATACACATATTTGTTATATAATCTATTCATATCTTCTACATGATTACAAATTGTATCCACAGTTTCTTTTATCAAAAGCTATGAAATTATTTCAGTGTCTTTTGTATTTATGCATGTGTTCAAATTGATCAAAACGACTGGTAGGAATACATATGCATCAAAGAAAATTAGGCTTAGAAGAGGCCTTAGAAATCATGTACTTCAGTGATTGTTAGGTAACGTTGGTGAACCTGCATTTAAATTATGTAAGGAGGCGGTGTTCCAGAGATTGTTCGGTGTTACTCTTGGTATTTTGATTCAGTGGGTTGTGATTGGGTGGGATTGGGGCCAGAAATCTGTATTTATGAAAGCTACTTGAATTTATGTTTCCTTACCAGTTGGAAATTACTAATCTCGTCCAACTCTGGTATTTTCTTGGCAGGGTTTGAAAGTCTATGGCCAGTGGGCCAGATTCTGTCTCCCATCTGTTTTTGTAAATAAAATTTCATTGAAACTCAGTCGTAACTATTCATTTAGGCATTGACTATCAAGGATTCTGTAACTTAGTAGCTGAGTTGAGTCATTAAAATAGAGATTCTGTGGTTCAGAAAACATAAAATCCTTAGTATCTAGTCCGGTACACAAAAAGTATGCTGACCTTCATGCTAGAATGAAAGCAGTGTATTTCAAGGTTATCATTTTTTTGTGCGTGGTAGATTAGAAACTAGAAATTAGATCTCTTAATCCTGTGTCCAATGTATTTGTACGTGATATTTCCATCAGCACAGAAATGATGTTAGAAAGAATTATTTGTGTTGATGCTAAGTTTGGGACATAAATCTGTTAAATGGTCAGCTGCTGTAGTGCATTTAAGTTATAATTTGATTTGGCAATGTTATTTTTGAAGTCACCGTTACCAGAACAAACTTGTTACAGTGAAATAAATGGGCCAAAATATCCTTGGCTTCCAACCTTATTCCCAGTGGTCTGTGACTACAGCTTCTTTTCAAGTGTTGATTTAATGAGCAGTGGTTATGTAATATTAATTGCTGCCATTTATTTTCAGCTCTCTTATGGCAAGCCCAAAAAGCGCTATATACATAATAACAACATTTTCCAAATTTTGTCTTGAATTCCTTCTCTACCAGGCACTTCACGAGTAGATGTGCATTTATCTGTTTTATATGATGGGTTTCCCCATAAGGTTTAATTTGAATGAAAGCTTCTGAGCCTTTTTTGAAATAACTTGCAAATCACTGCATGTCCTATTTATTTCCCATAACTTCAACCGTGAAGTTAGTATGATGTTCGTTTTAGAGATGATGAAATAGTGAGTTGTGCCTTTGAGCCTCAAACAATAGACCGAATTTGAACTCATTTTGGTAGATGTTAAAGGATGTGGTCATTCATCATATCACTTTACCAAACAGAGGGATTACAGACCATGACCTGAGCTGAAGGCAGAGGCTTAACCAGTGAACCACCCAGGCACTCTGGGAATGCAGTTTTTCAAAGTATCTCTATACCCAACATGGGCCTCGAACTCATGACCTTGAGACAAAAAAATTTATGCTTTATGGACTGAGCCTGCCCAGTTCCCCAAGGAAATGCAGTGCATAGACATCTTCAGAGAATTATCTTATTTCACTTAGCATAATATCTTCTATATTCATCCAGTTTGGATGGCTTCCAAAATATCATTCTTTTTTAGTGATTCGTAGTATTAGTGTGTGTGTAGTATATTGGTGATTAAAAGAGGGAGATACAGGATTCCAGGTTTGGAATAAATAAGGGAATAAACGGTACAACTTAGGGACGCCTGGGTGGCTCAGTTGGTTAATCGGCTGCCTTCAGCTCAGGTCACGATACCACTTTCCTGGGATCGAGTCCCACATCGGGATCCTTGCTCGGCAGGGAGCCTGCTTCTTCCTCTGCCTCTGCCTGCCACTCTCTCTGCCTGTGCTCGCTCTCTTTGAGAAATAAATAAATAAAATCTTTTAAAAAAAAAAGGTACAACTTAAGGAATACAGTGAGTGATATTTTAAACTGAAATAACCTTACATGGTAGCTACATTTATGTTGAATTGAACATAATGCATAACCTTGTCAAATCACTAAGTTGTATACTTGAAACTAATGTAACAATGTTTGTCATCTATACTCAAATCAAAAAGGAAGGCAGTCTTAGAAAATGCTACAGGATGAATATACCTCCGTAACGCGCTATGTGAACGATGCCACTCATAAAGTCTACATACTGTATGATTCTATTTACATGAAATTACAGAATAGACAAATTTAGAGAGACAGAAAGCAAATCACTAGTTGCTTAGTACCAGGATGAGAACAGAAACTAACTGCAAAGAGGCACCAAAGGAACTTTTTAAAGCTAGGAAAATGTTCTGAAACTGAATTGTAGTGATAATTTCTTTTTCCCAATGGTTACCATCCATGTGTTTCTTCAAGTGCGCAAAGTGATTATGTCTGAGGCCCTACCTGCCTAAGAAAAAGCCAACTTCACTATGATTATACAGACTGTAGTATATTTTCTTTACAAGAAATAATTGAGCCTTGTTACATTTCTTGAAGTCAACCTACTATTTTGGGGTCTGGCCAGGTTACTGTCAGTTGACGGTTTCTGGTGTCAGGAGTTCCTGCCTCCTGGAAGGCCATGTTTTAATCCTTTTCTTTTTGCTTTGCATCATAAAGATATGATTCAGAACTTTCATCTGGGTCATTTGGCTTAATCTAGAAGTGGATATTGACTCATGTTTATTTCTGGTCCTTAGAGATTCTGGTAGTCTTTGTCACAGTGGAAATCAAACAGAAGTGTGTGTAACTTACTGGAAATTTCATCTTCTACCTGGAATGGAGCATTTTCATATTTAAAATAAGAGAGTCATTGACAATAGTGTGAGTTTGTGCTGCCATATGCAATATGGATGAATTTGGAATTTAAGAAAGATGGATCAGAATATTAATTTTATCATCTGTTAGGTTCGTGATCTTGAGTTATCTACTTTCCCAGTTTGTTAATTTTGTTATATGTAAAGTGAGGAAAATAATCATACCTAAATCATATTGTGTCTTTCTTTTAGATACATATGTTGTATATATAGTTCCATTTTGAAATATTGTATTTTTTTAAGTAATTATTTGTGCCCTTTTTGAGGCTTGAACTCATGATCCTGAAGTCAAGCATTGCATTCTGTGTGGACTGATCGCACTACGTGCCTCTCAAATAGATATTCTTATACTCGTTTTATGTTTTTGAAATGGGACTATATATATTGAAATATGTATCGATATTGACTTATATGGTATGTAGCCACGTTATGATGTAGATATGATATTCTATATCTCTGTTATATATAGGAGAGATAGAAAAAGTCTATATAGTAACTTGATCTTTTGTATGATTTAATTTAATTTATATAAGAGTTTGTTGAAAAAAGTTAGATACCTAGTAAGTTCTCAATAGATACTACTTCTTTATTTACTATAAATATCTGATATTTTAAAAGAATCTTCCTTCAGCCATGAGAAGTAGCATTTCATTCACTGGTATCAATTATTCCTTATAAATTAAAACGCCAAATGACAATAACATTGTCAAAAGTGTGTTCCTCTTACTTCATTCACTTCATAATAATACAGTTGTGGAGTCTAGCTTTTCCTTCAGTGATTTAGGGAATGTTTATTAATTTTTTTGATAGAAGCAACAGATCATAATTTGCGAACACATTATAAACTTCATCTATTGAATTCTTCTCTGTGTATGAATATGTCCTTTTTATTTTATTTTATTTTAAATTTATTTGTTAGAGAGAGAGCGAGCGAGCACAGGCAGAGAGGCAGAGAGGCAGGCAGAGGCAGAGGGAGAAGCAGGCTCCCTGCCGAGCAAGGAGCCCGATGTGAGACTCGATCCCAGGATGCTGGGATCATGACCTGAGCCGAAGTCAGCCGCTTAACCAACTGAGCCACCCAGGCGTCCCTGAATATGTCCTTTTTAAAGTGCTTTTATCAATCTACCTCTCCTTACATGTTTTGTAAAGCCACTGATAGTAATGAGCAAATTTATCAAATCATTTCATATTGAAAGTAGTGTGTTTAGTTCTGAATGAGAAATATTACTGGTTTTGATAGAGGGAATTATCACAAAATGTGATGATTGCACATGTTAATACTTTCTTCTTAACATCTTTATTTTACTATCTCTTTGTGACATTTTCTCCCCAAAAGGCACACAAAAACATAGAAATGGTTTCCATAGTGACTCTTGTTTCTAATAAATGTTTGGGTTTTTGTATTTTTGCTTTGTTGTAGAAACACTTTATATTTGTCTATGATACTTGAAAGGAAATTTTGTTATTATGAATATGATGTAGGAAGACATTCTAGTATAATCACATTCACCGGTTTCCCTAAAAAAGAAAACGAAAGATGGACAGACATAAAGAAAGGAAAAAACCCTGGATGAATAGAAACAGCTGCCTTATTGTACAAAGGCTAGAAAAAAACGCTTTTAAAAAAAAATTGACTTGGCACGTTATACCCCTAGTATTAGGATACATAACGTTTGAATTTCTTTCTTTGTGCCTCTTTTGTTCTCTTGAAATAATACATTTGCATGTGAATGGAAGAAAGCAAAATTATGTTCCAAGGTTGATGAAAAGAAATTATTGATTGGCTCTTTAATTGAGCAAACACCATCTGAACCACTTTCTCCATTTATTTTCAGTCTCGACATTAACTGAAACATTCTCTTCAGCGAAAATAGTGTTTGTCATACGAAGTTTTAAGTTAGTCTAAATATTACATTATGATCTATAATGGATCAGCTTGTCATAACATTTGATTCTGTGGTTGTTCCTGTGTATAGGATTGACTCTCAACAAAATGATACAGCGAGGGGCACCTGGGTAGCTCAGAAGGTTAAGCATTTGCCATTGTCTCAAGTTGTGATCTCAGGGTCCTGGGGTGGAGTCTTCATGTTGGGCTCCCTCCTCCATGGGGAGCCTGCTTCTCCCTCTCTCTCTCTCTACCTGCTGCTCCCCCTGCTTGTGCTCTCTCTCTGTCTGTCAAATAAATAAATAAAATCTTTTAAAAAAATGATGGAGTGAGGTAAAGGTTTTTTTTAGCACTGGTGTTTCTTTCACTGCGATGACCTTTCACTCATTCAGTTGTAGTATTTTTTCAGTTTGGTTCCTATTTACTCATTTTCTTCAAATTCGGTGACGAACTCTCTTATTCTTTATAGATAATAACATAGTTACCTTGTCTATTTTCTTCCTTTAGTTCACGATGTCAAGTAGTTATATTGGCTAGGCAGTTAACATAGGAAATCAAAGTGAGTCACATTGGAATGTAAACAAAAGACCAAACCCCATCTAATGGGGACAACAGATGATTGCCCCATAGGAATATTGAACCTTATATGGATTGATCAAGCTATCTTCCAGCTACCCATGAAGAACCAGGCATAACTGATTTTTTAACAATAATATGAAATCCCCCCACATCAGGCTCCCTGCTTAGTGGGAAGCTTGCTTCTCCTTCTCCCTCTCCCACTCGCCCCGCTTGTGTTCCCTCTCTTGTTGTCTCTCTCTGTCAGATAAGTAAATAAAATCTTAACAAAAAATTAAAGGAAGTCTCCTAGGTTTTTAGTGCTGGAAGCAATTTTTTTAAACACTTCTTGATTATGCGGTATGAATCACGTAATTCTCATCTGTAGGTTTCAAGTAACTTAAATGCCCCCAGTTTGTACCCTCCTTTTTAGGAACTCGCTTTGTGTTCTCCTTTGTAATGGCTTAATGATATAAATTTGTTATTGCAATTTGTAGCTCATATCATCATTACTTCTTCCTACCTTCATTCATTTGTTCATTCTTGGAATCCTTAGTATGGAATATGACTTAGTAGGCTTTGGTTACCGTTCCAGGCATTGCGAATGCCATCTAATAGGTCCCTTTTCTCAAGGACCTTAGAGATTATATGAGAGGCTGAATCGAAGCAGTCATGATGCAGGTTGATGAATTTCATGAAAGAGGTTGGCACGGTATAAAATGCTGACATTGAAGAGAGATACTTAACATCCTTTGTTAATACAGTCTGTTAAATGAGTGAAATGGCTGTCCTTCCCTTTAGCAGTTGTCTGAGAAGAAATGGTTATGGCAGTATGTTCAGGAATCCTGCTGTTGGTCAGAGAGAGATTTGTGGGAAGTTGAGCCTTTCAGTTCCTCCTAAATAGAGCATCTTTGTCATTTGGCAATTGAAAAAGATGATGCTTTCATTTTACCCTTTGACATCTATCGAGTGTTATTTCTGAAGTGAGATGCTTAGAAGAGTCAATAGACTGTTCCCTTGTTCTATTGCTTTGACTAGATGTCAGCAATTCCAATCGTATCACATCATTTAGTACTCTGAGAAAATCCCTTGACAAACCTAGAGATTAATTTGTTGTTGGTGAGCTACTCAGGAGATATTTCTCCTTCTTCCCTTAATAGAGAGACAAGTTCACAGTTCAGGCCAGGTTTGGTATTATGGCTTTGTATGAAATACAAGCATCGAACAGAACGTAATCAAAGTGAAATCTTGACTTGGTTTCAAATCAAAACCAAATCTCCATGTCCTGTCACAATCCTGGGCTTGCTTTATTGCAAGGGCAGTTCATGCAGAGGAAAGATAAGAGTGCCAAGTAAACGAGTAGCTTTTGGATAGCAGATAAAACTGCAGAATGAAAGCACTTGACTAATGGCTGATAAATGTTATTTGTCTGCCTTGAGTTGATATTATATTTTATGGGATATGAAGTCATACCTGCCTTGTAGATTTACTCAAGTGCGAGCAGGCCAATTTCCTGAAAATGGCTTTTTCGCGATGTGTTTATAGAACCTGAAGGGAAAATTAGTATTAGCTGTGGAGTTATTTTCAATGAAAACTCTAGAAGATTGTCACAACAATATTTATTGGAGGTTGGAAATCAGATAAATATTTTCTTCATACACTGGTAAGGCTTATAGTATTTGCAGAAGGCACAAATTCTCATGTTATGTGAGTCAATACTCTCTGTGGTACAGAAAGACCTCTGTAGAGCAGGTTACATTAAATTATTTTTTAAGGCTCAGGCACCTGAATGGGAAATTTTATTAAAAGTCTTTGTTCCGTATTTCGTTTTCCCACTCTCCGCTGCCGTATCAGCTCCTTTAAACTTACTGGAGAATTCAGTGTTTCTCCTCTTTGGCCCTCATTACTAGATTGAAGGAAGGAAGTTGGGTGTCTCCCTATTATGATTATAGGATCTTGGACTGTGATATTTCGGTTTAAATGTTGTTTCGGCCACTTGCTTCTTTGTGGCCTTGGACTAGTTGTTGAACTTGTGCCTCAGTTTACTCATTAGGTGGTTGGAAGTTCTGAGGTGCTAATGCCTTAAACATGTCAAATTTGCAACTAGTATTCATAGCACTCCTTTCTTAAGCAGTTTCTCCAGGGCCGCCAGCATTTCAGGACCAGAGAGAACAGGGAAGAAAGCAATCATGGAGGGAAGGGTTCCCATGGACGATCTTTAAATTAGGCAATAAATGTGGTCACCTACTCTGCCTTTCTAAGAGATGATTCTTGTTCATGGCCTTTTGGTTTTCCTAGCATGCTTTGAATTAAGTACTTTTCTTTGTATACATATTTACGGTGCTGTAGGTTTCTGTAGTTTTCAAACCTGATTTGGGGATATTTCATCAGAATCTCCTTGTTTCCAATTTTCTATATATTCTTTAATCTGAGGATTTGCCTGCAGGGGCGAAGAATGTTTTATTTTCAGTTCAGGCTCTACTGAGCCTAGGAATCCTCATGCAGGGAAAGCTCCTACTGAGTACAAAGGGAACATTTCCTAAGAACGAGCTGTAAGACTTGGCCTACTGTGTATAGATATTCTTTATTCAGGGGAGTTTTGAAGGTACACAGGTTTGAAGCAAGTATAGTTTCCCTCCAGCCTCACTCCAAGGGGTGTCTTAACATACCTTCAGCCTTCGGCATGTTCTAAGGGACAGATCCCTCATTTGGTCTAGTTAAACAGCCTAGAATTCCTAAAATATAAGAAGCCCTTTGTGAGGAGGGAATGGTGTAGTGCATTTGCAAGTCTACTGTTTTTACTCTACTTCGGTTAAAATACTGATATAATAAAAAGGAAGGGACTACAATTACTAAAATCTCAATTTAGAAGTTACTGTGATGGGAAGGGAATTATCATAATTTCTTGGTTTTGGTAAAGAGCATAAATAAATCAAACCTATTTCTGACTCCCTGGAAAATATCATAAAATATAATTAGGATAAAATTAACCAAGTTCCTAATCAGTCAGCCAAGCACTGAGTATATATTTATTCTTGCATCACCCCTCTGCAAAGTATATGTCTAGGAAATATAGAAAATATGGCTCTTGCTCTCAAAGTATTTATAGAATATTCTCAAAAAATATTACATATATGTATATACCTATATGTATATATACATATATATATATAAAGCACTAAATGGAACAGACTAAATAATATATTATTCTGTGCACTTTACTTTTTAGAAACTTTTTGTAAGCCCTGTGATTTATGTCACTTTGTTTCTACCAACGTTTCACATAATACGAAGTCACTCACACTGTGGTTTAAATGCCTGATAGCTGGTTATTTGCAGGCAAGGGGAAGAAGTTAAAATAGATTGCTAAGCATGGGAAAGGTAAGGGAGCTTAGGGGAATGTATTTTGGGAAATGGACTAATACAAAAAGATCAATAATGGGATGTTGAAGACAGCTGTCTTAACTGAAATGTTGCCTCTGCTGTCTTTCCTGAAGTCCAAGTGAATACATCCTTGAATTAGCTTCAAGCTTGGCTTCTGGGTGACTCAGTAAGTTAAGCGTCTATGTTTGGCTCAGGTCGTGATCCTAGGGTCCTGGGATCGAGTTTTGCCCTCTCCTTCTGCCTTTCATGAATAAACGAATAAGATCTTAAAAAAAAAAAAGAGTAAGCATCAAGCAGAAGCCTACATGCAGTATGTGAAACCTTAATTTTGGCTCCGAATTTAAAAAAAAATCACTCATCTGTTTTCCCTAATATCATTCTGCGATAACAATTAGTTCTTATTTATTGCTGTATTCTCTGCATCTGTGTGCTAACATGTAAGTGCCCGGTATATAATTAATATCATTTTATCCTGCTACTCCTCTCTCACTCATCTATGAATTGCTTTCAGCCTCTCTATTTTGTTTCCTCTGTTTGGCCCCTCAAATTATAGTCTCCCGACTCTCTATCCGGAGACCCTTCCTTGCTCTTTATACCCACTTTCCCTGTGTCTGCTTACTCTTCATTGATCGCCTGTTTCCCAGTGACCAGGCAGTGAAGGGTTCATTTGCTGGCATGTCCTTTGAAATCAAACAAACCTAGGCTGAAATTGTATTTTATCACTGACCAGCTATCAGACCTACAGCCTAGGAATATTTATCTTCTTTGATCCTTAGGTTTTCCTTCTGATAAACTAGTTTAATGATAGTACCAAACTCAGAGTGTTATTGTGAGAATTTGGCCAAATAATAAATATAAACTAAATAGTATGGGGGTGCCTTGGGTGGCTTAGTTTTTTTAAGTGTCTGACTCTTGATTTTGGTTTAGGTGAGGATCTCTGCGTCAAGTTGGAACCCCACATTAGTTTCCTTGCTAGGCATGGAGGCTGCTTAGGGTTTTCTCTCTCCCTCTTCCTCTGCTCCTCCCTGCTCACATGCTGTCAGTCTTTCTCTCTCTCAAGGTGAGTTAATAAATAAATAACATAGTTTGTGTAAGGTAGTATGTACTCAGTAAATTTTAGTTGAGTTTACTCTTGTTAATAAAGCTTTATTGAGATTCTGTCATAAAAGTCACCCTTTTTTTTTTTTTTAAGATTTTATTTATTTATTAGAGAGAGAGAGAGAGCGAGTACAGGCAGACAGAGAGGCAGGCAGAGGCAGAGGGAGGAGCAGGCTCCCTGCTGAGCAAGGAGCCGATGTGGGACTCGATCCCAGGACGCTGGGATCATGACCTGAGCCGAAGGCAGCCGCCCAACCAACTGAGCCACCCAGGCGTCCCAAAAGTCACCCATTTTTAAAAAATTTATTTATTTGACAGACAGATCACAGAGAGAGGAGGAAGCCGGCTCCCTGCTGAGCAGAGAGCCAGATGTGGGGCTGGATCATGACCTGGGATCATGACCTGAGCCAAAGGCAGGGGCTTTTTTTTTTTTTTAAGATTTTATTTATTTATTTGAGAGACAGAGATCACAGCGAGGCAGAGAGGCAGGCAGAGAGAGAGAGGGAAGCAGGCTCCCTGTTGAGCAGAGAGCCTGATGCGGGGTTCCATCCCAAGACCCTATGATCATGACCTGAGCCAAAGGCAGAGGCTTTAACCCACTGAGCCACCTAGATGCCCCAAAGTCATCCATTTTTATGGGTGATTTTATTTATCACCAAATATATACAATTTAGTGGTTTTTTGGTATACTCATGTACAACCATCAGCATATTAATTTTGAAAATATTTTACTCTTCCAGAAAGAAACAAGTTGCCATTGACATTAACTCCCCATTTCCTCCCATCTCTAGACTTAGGAAATGGTATTTCAGGTTCTGCTATTCTAGACATTTAGATGAATGAAATCATATAATATAGAATAATATTTTTGAGGTTCATCCATGTTATAGCCTATGTCAATGATTCTTTTTATTTTTGACTGATATATCACATGTTATTTTTCTATTTATTATTTGATAATTTTTTTCCACTATGTGGGTATTATTAATAATTTTCCTAGGGGAGGAGGGGGGGGTGGTGGTCCTAGGGGTGCCTGGGTGGCTCAGGGGGTTAAAGCCTCTGTTTTTGGCTCAGGTCATGATCCCAGGGTCCTGGGATCAAGCCCCATATCAGGCTCCCTGCTCCGCGGAGAGCTTGCTTCCTCCTCTCTCTCCCTGCCTGCCTCTCTTGCCTACTTGTAATCTCTGTCAAATAAATAAATAAAATCTTAAAAAAAAAATTTTTCCTAGGAACATTCGTATACAAGTTTTTTGAACTTTCATGTTCACTTCTCTTGGTTATATACACAGGAGTAGGAGCATACCTACTGAGTCATATGGTAGCTCAATGTTGAGGATTTTAAGGAAGTGCCAAAGCAGTCACAGCGTTTTACATTCCCACCAGCAGTGTCTGAGTGTTCTAGTTGCTCAGCACTCTCTCTAACCCTTGTTGTGTTGTGTTTGGTTTTTTAATTTTACCTATCTTAGCAGCTGTGAAGTGTTATCTCATTGGAGTTTTGATTTACTTTCCCTGGAGGTCTAATGAATTTGAGCATACTCTATGTGTGTAATAGATCATTGCTCCTCGGGACACCTCAGTCAGTTAAGCATCTGTCTTTGGTTCAGGTCATGATCACCATGTCCTGGGATTGAACACTGCATTGGCTTCTTGCTCAGCAGGGAGTCTGGTTCTCTCTTTTTCTCTCCCTCTCTCTCTCTCTCTCTCTCCGGCAAATAAATAAAAATCTTAAAAAAATAAGGAATATATATTTGTTATCTGTCCCTGGTTTTTGACACAGTGCTCCAAAATCCCTTTTGAATTTCCTGGATGTTAGGACTTTCCTTTGCTGGAATCCAGAAACTCTTCAGAGGCTCTTGAGTAGCTCTAGGATGGGGGTTAATTATCAGAAAGACCAAGTCTTGATTAGAAGATTGGAATGTTCAGCACCACCTACAGGAAGGAGAGGAAGGAGTGGTGTAGATTAAAGTAATGACTACGTGTTCAAGCTTTTGTCATGAACCCTTTACAACAATTCTAGAGTTATGGAGTTCATAGAAATTCCAGGATGGCAAAGGCACCGCATGTTTTTGGTGGATGATGCATCTCAAGTTCCTGTATTTTCAGACCTTTTCCTATGTATTTCGTCATCTTACTGTTCATCTGTATTTTTAAAATGATATCCTTTATAATGAATTGTTAAACATAATTACATGTCTCTTGAGTTTTGTAAGCCATTTTAATAAATTATTCATTCAGAAGTGGGGAGGTTATGGGAATTTTAACGTTTGTAGGCAGCCCGGACAGAAATTTGAATATCCTGGGGACCATTACATGCAACTGACATCTGAAGAAATGGTAATCTTATGAATTTGAGCTATTAAACCTTTATAGAGTCTGACCATAAGTACCTGGAGTGATGAATTTCATTATAGGACACCCTATTGATGTTCAGGGACTTGGAAAATCATTTGTAGGGGAAAAAATCCCCTATGGTTTGGTGTCAGAAGTATTTTGACTAGTGAAAAGTTTTCCTTGAAATTTATTTCCCATTTATCTGTTGGGTTGTCTTTTTAATATTGCTTATAAGATTTCTTTATGCATTCTCCATCGAACTCTGTTATTAAACACTAGTTGGAAAAATTTTCTTTCTGTTGGTTGTCTTTTCACTTGCCTTACAGTAGTTTTTGAAGTAGAAAAGATTTAATTTTCATGTAGTCCAATTTATCTATTTTATTTCTGTCATATGTACTTTTGAAGCCATATCTATGAAATGATTGCTTGATCTCAAATTATGGTTATTTAGTTCTTGATTTCCTTAAAGGTATTTTATAGCTTTAGATTCTTTGTGTCGGTCTATGATGTATTTTGAGTTACTTCTCAAACATGGTGTGATGTAGGGTTTCTAATTCATGCTTTTGCAGGTAGATATTCATTTGTTGTATAAACTTTTTGTTGAAGAGATTGTTTCTCAAGGAATCATCAAGGCATCCTTGCCAAAAATGAATAGATTATAGTTATATAGGCTTTATGTCTGTGTTTCATTTTGATTCCATTGATCTATATGTCTATGTATAGGCAAATACCACACTCCTCTTTGTTGCTGTAGCTTCGAAATATGTTTTGGGTTAGAGAAATATGTCTCCTCCAGGTTTTTTCTTTTTGAAAATTACTCTGAGTATTCTGGATCTCTTGTATTTTCTCATGAAATTTTGGATAACCTTCTGTTTCTTCTAAAAGGCTAGTTGATACTTTGATAGAGATTACATTGAATTTATACATCAATTTTTGTGGTATTGCAATTTTAACAAGATACTATGTCTTCCAGTTCATGATCACAAGATATCTTTCCATTTGGGTAGTATTTACTTAACTTTTCTCAGTGATCTTTTGAGATTTTTAATGTATAAACCTTTCACTTCTTTTGACAAGTATATATGTAAGTATTTTTATGCTACTCTGAATGAAATTTATGTAATTTCAATAATTTCTCTTTTGATTGTTCATTACTGATATATAGATGTTTCATTTGTGTAATTTTATATTCTACAACCTCACTGAACTCCTTTATTATAATCGTTTTTTTAGTGGTTTCTTTATTGATTTTCTAAATGCAAGATCCTATCCTCTTTGAAGAAGAGGGAGTTTTATTTCTTGTTTTCCAACTTAAATGTCTTTTTTTTTCCTTGCCGAGTTGCTTTAGCTAGAGTTTCCAGAAGTACAATATTAAATAGAAGTTGTGATGGCACATTTTTCTTGTTCCTGAATTTAGGGGTATGATTTCTGTGGTACATCATGAATTATGATTTTAGTAGTTGGTTTTCACAGATGCCCAATAGGTGGCTGAACAAATTCAATTGTAGTCCTAATTTTTTAGTGTTTTTATTATTTAAGCGTTCTGCGTCTTTTCAAATCCCTTTTTTTCACCTTAGTGAGATGATGATATGGGTTTTGCCCTTAATTCTGAAGTAGGGTGTATTACATTGAGTTTTTAATTTAAGCAAGTCTTGCAATATTGTAATAAATCCCACTTACTCATGATGTGTAATCACTTTTATATGTTGCTGGATTTGGTTGGTTAATATATTGTTTAAAATTTATGTGTCAATATTCATAAATATTATTGTTCATTTTTTATATGTCATTTTCTATTTTTGGCATAAGGGCAACATTAATCTCATAGAATGAATTTAGGAATGTTCCCTCCTCTTCCTGTTTTTCTGGAAGATTTTGTGAAGGAAATGTTTGGAAGCACTTCCAAGTGAAACATCTGGTGGTGAACTTTTCTTTAGTATGGAATTTTTACAAAATTACTGATCCAATATCTTTTCTTTTTCTCTTTCTTTTTAAATCATTTTCAATAGTTTGTGCCTTTCCAGAAACTTGTGCATTTCCATTGTTTAATTTTTTGACAAAGAGTTAATCATAGTATTGCCTTGTTGTTTTAATAAGATTTCTCTTTTTTTCATGTTTAATTTACCCAAATCTAGTCAATTTTTAAATCGTTTTTTCTTCAATGAGTCAACCTTTGGTTGCATTGATTATTCTGCATTGTTTTTATTCATAGTTGTATATATTTCTTTTCTAATCTTTATTAATTTCTTCTTTTTGTATGTATTTCCTTACAAACCTTTATTAATTACTTCCCTGTGTATGCTTTAGATTTAATTTGCTTTCCCATGGCAGAAGATTAGATTATTGGTTTGAGCTATCTGTGTGACATAGGTGGCTAACATCTCATTAATAGAGCCAATTGTAAACATCTGTTTTCAACCCTGAATTTAATGGTGTAAATTCATTCCTTCCAATTAATGTCTTTTGGGTATTTCTACTATATAAGCTTGCAAATATAAATCAAGGATATAGTTTTAGGGAGTTATTTTACAAATATAGCACTCATCATGGCTAACTTGCTTCAATCCACCTAATGAGACTAATGTCCTTATTAGTTGGCATTAGCACTAGTCTTCCAGGGTGCATTGCAGTTTAGAAATTTTTTTCCAGTACTTTATCTCAATGATATTCATAGTTAAAAGTTTGTTTTTAGGGCACCTGGGTGGCTCAGTTGGTTAAGCAGCTGCCTTCGGCTCTGGTCATGATCCTGGAGTCCCGGGGTCGAGTCCCACATCAGGCTCCCTGCTCAGCAGGGAGTCTGCTTCTCCCTCTGACCTCTCTCCTCTCATGCTCTCTCTCTCTCAAATAAATAAATAAAATACTTTAAAAAAAAGTTTGTTTTTAGACAGCTGTGGAATTACTGCATTTCTCAAACACGGTCAAGTTCAATTTTAGAATCGGAATATTTACTTATTTTTGTCCTACGCTCTCACCTTCATTTTCTTCAGTGTTCATGGTTTTGAGATTTTAGTATGATAAACCTTTTGAAAATTGAAGTGAATGTTCATACTAACTTTGGATAAGGGCATTGGCTGAATTAGCTGTACCTGTAATTATTTTCTCCTGCTGTTTGATTATTTTTTGCAAGTGCAAATAAACAGCAACAATCCTCTGAAAAGCAGAAAGCAAATCCTTACATCTGACACCTGGCTGTGAATTACAATCAGCTTGAATATCAGCCTTTGTTCATGTGACCTGCTCCTATTTAATTTGGCTACACTTAAATTAAAGTTGCTGTTTCATTATAACCTTTAATGATAAACTGGCTCAGCACAGATTGATTATGGCTGAGTTACAAAGTGCCCCTACAGCATTAAGAATGGAAGTGCTGACTGTGTGTGCCTTTCCTTGCGCCAAGCCAGCAGGTGCAGCAGGATTGTACTTCTTGGAAAGGTTAGTGAAGCATTTGAGGCTGAAGGAATTATTGAGCATTTCTTTGTGATTTTGTGATTTGTTTCCAAACAGTTCAGTTCATTCTTGGAACTATTTTCCTGAAGCCAGATAATTCTTTTAGATTGATAATGAAATAGAAGTTTGCAAACTTAAATCCTGCTTTTGCCATTTTCTGGGTGATTTCTTAGAACTTAGATTTCTTAGACCTTAGAACTTTTCTCAAATTCATAACTGAAGTAGAATAATGCAGAATGTACTGTAGCAGAGAAATTTGCCTTTCACAGTTAGTATAAGATTTCAGTTAAGGCCATATATATGTGTATCCATATGTATCTAGCTTGGTATATGTTCCTTTCATTTTAATTGCTAATTCTCACTTCCAGTTGTCATTTGCCCAAGACATGAATGTTTTTTAAGTCTTTATTTTTAAAGTAATCTTTACTCACAACTGGGGCTCAAACTCACAACCAGAAGATCAAGAATCGCATTCTCCCCTGACTCAGTTAGTGAGGCACCCCAAGGCATGAATTTAAAAAAAAAAAAAAAAATCATCGTGGGGCGTCTGGGTGGCTCAGTGGGTTAAAGCCTCTGCTTTAACTGTATATATATATATATATGTATATATACATATATATATATATATATATACAGTTCTATATCCAATCATCATTGATGCACACTTGGGCTTCTTCCATATCTTTGCTATTATAAATAATGCTGGTATAAACATGGGGCTTCCTGTATCCCTTTGAATTAGTTTTTTTTTTTTATCCCTTGGGTAATTTCCCAGTATTGTGTTTGTTGGATTATTGGGGAATTCTATTTTTAACTTTTTGGCATATTTCTGTACTGTTTTCCAGAGTGGTTGCACCAATTTGCATTACCAAGAATAGTGCAAGAGGGTTCCCCTTTGGGGCGCATGGGTGGTTCAGTCATTAGACATCTGCCTCTGGCTCGTGTCATGGTCCCAGGGTCCTGGGATCAAGCCCCACATCAGGCTCCCTGCTCAGAGGGAAGCCTGTTTCTCCCTCTCCCCTGGCTTGTGTTCCCTCTCTCACTGCCCCTCTCTCTGTCAAATAAATAAATCAAATCTTAAAAATGAAAAAAGATTCCCCTTTGACTACATCTTTGACATCACCTGTTTTCTGTGTTGTTGATTTTAGCCATCCTGACAGGTGTGGGGTGATATATCATTATAATTTTGATTTGCATTTCCCTGATGATCAGTGATGTTGAGCATCCTTTCATATGTCTTTTGGCCATTTGTATGTCTTCTTTGGGAAAA
>RCUC01066245.1:0-25899 GCA_003697995.1 Taxidea taxus jeffersonii
CCCCCCCCCAGGCTGGCTAGGTCAGATCTTCGTCTCTGGTGTTCCTCTCCTGTGGGTATGGGGAGGCCTTGGCCAGTCTAGGGCCCCCGGACTCCCAGGGCCCATGTCCCCGGCAACAGGAGGACTGAGCCTGGAGGCTGGCGGTTCGGCCAACAGGGAGAAGCATCTGTGGGCCTGAAGTCCACAGTGGACTCAGGGTGAGGCGGCGGGGCCGAGGCTGACGGCATCCCTGTGTCCATTGGCCACCAGGGGCTTGCACCTCCTTCTCCGAGAGCTGTCTGCTACCGCTGCCAGCCCCGTGTCACTGCGATGGGGGCTGTAGCAGCCCCTCTGTGGGGGACCATCACCCCTTCACCGCCCCACCTGAAGGGGGCAGGTGCCTCACATGTTTGGGAGGGAGGCAGCAAGGTGAGTTTTGTGCTGTCCCCTAAAATGCACCTGGACACTGAGTCTGCTCCCAGACCCCGGATGGCAGGGATTCCAGTTCACTGTGGAGACTGGTCATCAGCTGGGAGCCAGGCACAGAGGCAGTGACACTGGGACAGGACAGGTAAGCCCAGCCAGGCCTGGAGCCTCCACCACATGGTCCTTCTGTGCCTTACCCAGGCCCTCGCCCTGCCTCGGGGTGCCCTGCCCTGGCCTGTCCCCATGTCCACTCTGCAAGGCATGGGACAGGTGGGAGATGCAGAGAAAAGGGGCTGTGGGCTCTGCCCATGGCCCAAGGAACCGAGAGATCATCCCCCTCAGAATCTTGGTCCAAAAGGAAAACTACAGTGGGGAGTGTCTGAGGGGGGCCCCCGGGGCAAGGGCGCACACCATGAGGAACCTGTCCATGGTCTGTGGCCTCCATGGACCATCAGGTGCGGTGGGCCCAGGAGGGTACAGCAAAGGCCCCAAGGGAGCAGGTGCAGGTGGCCACAGAGGATCCTGGGCAGCAGGTGCTGAGGCTGCCTGCCCTGCATGGGGACAATGACATCACATCCAGGCTACGGAGCTCTCAAGAGAGGGTGCCCGGGGGGCTGCCCCCAACAGTACCTGAGCCTGGCTCCACGTCCTCGGCCCTGGGATGGGCCCAGCACCCTCCCTGGAAAGGGGTCTGTGTCGCTGCCCCACTAGTGTGACCAAGGACAGATCCAGAAGCCCACCGGGAAGAAAGGGGCCCACCATAGTGATAGCTCCCCACAAAACGGCACCCGGGACTTCCAGCCGGGGCCCTGCAGGGGCCAAGCCACAGCCACCCAGAGGCACAGGGACAGGGACAGAGCTAAGCCAGACCCCTGGAGAGCCCCAAGTTACTGCCCAGGTCGTTCCTGCAGCAGCCACCAGAGGACAGACAGCAACAGGGACGGCCAGTATCTCCATTGCCTCAGGGGACACACTGCGTGCTGCACACAAGCCCCCTGAGCTGCCCAGTGTCCACTGCACAGCAGCAGAGGCCAGAGGGGCGCAGGGACTTATAGTGGCTTGGGATTTTTCCTGCAAGTTGTGTTTCAATTAAAGCTTTAGGGACTTATTTTTGTTTTATGTTTCAGGTCGATCAGAATTCAACCCTCTTTAGTTTTCTTCTCGAAGGATGCAAACATCCATGTGATCGGCTCAGGGGCCCCTGAGATTCTAACAGGTAAGCTTTGTGGCAGGTCTTGGGGCAAAGGTGTGGGTTTCCACAGAACCAATGCACGGGGTCAGAAGAGACCCCAGAAAGTCCCTGCCCCAACCCTCCTGGTTTGTAGAGGGGGACTGAAACCAGTGATGTTCCATGGAGGCCCAAGGCCACACAGCCCAGTATCACACAGTTGAGGCCAGAAGGAGGAGACCACATGAATGTCTTTTAAAAATGTCCTATGCACAATCCGTTCATGGCAGCTGGGAGACAGAGACAACCAGAACGTCTAGCAACAGATAAACAGAACATGGTCCGTCCCAACCTGGAAGAGGAAGAACCCCCCGACCCGCTCCCATGTGGCTGACCCTGGAGGATGCCATGCTGAGTGGAAGGAGCCACACACAGAAGGACACGCTGTAGGGTTCCAGCTCTGGGAGGTGCTGAGAGGCGTCCAACCCACAGAGGCGGAGAGCAGACAGTTGGCAGCAGCGCAGGGGCAGGGGATGGGGGCTAGTGTCTCCCTCGCGGGGGACGGTGCGGGGGAGAAAGTTGTAGGGACGGACCGTGGTGGTGGCCGCCCCCACAGTGGACGTGCCCGATGCCACTGAAGTGTGCACTTTGAGCCAGTGAGGACAGGGAGAGTGACCTCGCAAGCATCTCACAATAGACTGTCCTTGTGGTGTGCGCAGCCCGGTCTCTGAGAAACCAAAAAACTGAGAAACCCTTTACCCTCAGAGGGAGGGTAGAGGCTGGTGCCTGTAACACTTTCTTGACAACCAGGTTTTTCAGAAGACTTCCCTCCACACATGTGACAAACCTGCACACACACATCAGAAGAAGGCGGTGGGGGTCCGGGCAGAAGGCCAGGAGGGGACGGATGGCAGCAAGCACCTGTGGGGGCCCGGCACGGGCAAGGCAGCGGCTAGGCCCCACCAGCCCCCCTGTTTGGGCACAGAAGAGCGGCCGGTCCACAGCGCCAACCACGCTCCCTGGGGGCCGGGGGTCTCTGGCTCTGAGCCAGCTCCTCCTCCCAGCCCCCGGAGAAATGCTGCCGCCACCAGAGGCTTCAGGACCTGGGATGGCACAGGGGGGACACGCCACAACCTGGACTGGGACTGGCGGCCAGCTCCCAGCATGCTATGCAACCCACCCTCATGACAGCTGGAGCTCTGAGGCGTCCCCATCCACCCACGGCCCCACGGCCAGCCTGTGTGAGCCCTGCGAAGGCCCACACACCCACAGGCTGTGCAGAGTGGGAGCCCGGGCACCTGGCTGGCTCCACATGGGGCAGGACACACTGCTGTGTGCATGGAGGCTGGCACCCTATCTGCCCGACACGGGACAGCACAGAAGACTCGGATGAGGCCAGGAAGCAGACATCCTGACACTCGGAACAACAGCTCAGCCCCGAGGGAGGGCCCTCGACAACCCACACAAGGTCAGGGGCCATGAAGCCCTCCATACCCCCTTCTGAGGGGAAGCCGTGGTCCCTAGGAATGCATCAAGGGGGGACCCCAAAGGACCCTCCAAGGGCAGGGAAGGGGGAGGGACAGAGAGGGACTAACCCAGCCCCTAGGCCCCCAACCATGGGAGGGGAACGCCAATCCCTCGGTCAGCACATACTGAACCGCTGTGGAAAGAGACAGGTGATCACCCCACATAGGGCAGACCATCGGGCAGTCAGTCAAGATGGGCGCTTGCTCACGTCCTCCAGGAAATGAAACGTGCCGTCCTGGCTGGGCACCAGGCTGGACAGGCACCTCGAAATTGTGTACCTCACAAGTCGCAGTGCTGTCATGGGACCCCAAGCAGACCCGCCAGGGACGGAGGGGGAATGCAGACAAGGGCCCCCGAGATGCAAGGCCCTGGTCCGGGACTCCTGAATGGCACAGTCCAGGGCCAAGGAGGATAGAAGCCACTGGAGACCCGGGACGAACCCCGAAGGCAAAGTGTTTCAGAGGTCCTTTCCCCGACACGCGTGTCCAGAGGGGCTGTAGGACCCTCACCCCACCTGGCAGCTGCACTCAAGACAAGAGTGCCCCAGCTCAGGCCCTGCTCTGCGGGGGGCTGGGGGGCACCTTGGAGGGTGCTTGGGGACAGTGGGAGCCTGGAGGATGGGCAGGGGGAGCGGAGAGGAGGTAAGGAGAGGCACAGGAAGGGAGAAAGAAAGGAGAAAGCCCTGCTGAGGACCCAGAGAGGCGACCATACATCCAGGAATAACAGGACCTGGGGTCTGGGCTCCCTGCCGCCCCCACTCCCGCCCTCCTCACCTCATCATGGCCAACCCTGCTGACAGCAAGCCCCTCTCCGAGGCCGGTCACCACACCCCTGGGATCCATTTTTCCCATTCTCCAGGGAGCCTCGCCCTCCAGAGGCAGGAGCACAGGCCTCCCGCCAGCACAGTGCTTCCGTGGTATGTGGGCCTTGGCCCCAGTCTCACCGCTCTGTTTGCTCTGAGACCGCTGTGGACCAGCGCCAGCTGCGCCTGGCTTCAGAAACACGGAGGACAAGAGGCTCCGGCCTCTGTCTAGCCTCCTGGCCTCTGCTGCCTCCACTGGCGCCCCAGCGGGCAGAGGGCCATGGAAACGGCTCACATCAGCTGGGCCACGGCCCCACATGGGCACAGCGGGGACAGCGCCAGGGAGCTGCCAGCCAAAGCCGCTCTCACTGAAAATCTCACTTCTTGGCAATTTGGGGGTTGAGAACCAGATGCTAGAATTCTCTCTTTTTTCTACATTGGTTTTATTTAGGTTTAAACATCTTTATTGAGATAGAATTCATGGACCAAACAATTCACCCACTTCAAGTGTATAATCCAATGGTTGTTACTACGGCACAGAACCGTCTGTCCATCACCACGGACGGTGTAAGCTAAGCTTACATTCCCAGCACCCGGCACGCACCCCACCTGACCGCTGCGCTCCCCACTGTGCCCCCACGCTGCCCTCTGTGCCCACGAGCTGCCTGCCCCAGACGCGTCAGGTAATGGGACCATATGACACGTGGGCCTCCAGACTGGCTTCTCTCCACACTCCCCGGGCCATGCTGCCGTGCCATGCACCGAACACACTAGACCTCATCTCTTCTTATGCTGAGGCTTCCCAATCGCGTGGACACGGCCCGTTTTCTTCACCCATTCATCAGTCTATGGGCATTCGGGGGGCTTCGACTCTCTGGCTGTTAGGGTTCCGGCTCCGAGGAGCAGGATTCTGTGTGGCCCTGTGCTTTCCTTGCTCCTGGGTACATGTCTAGGAATGGAACGTTTGGAGGAACGGCTTTCTACAGCAGCTGCGCCATTCCACGTCCCCAGCAGCAGCGTGAGGGCTCCAGCCCACACCCTCACCAATGCTGGCCAATGTTGGCCTTCGTGATGCTCGCCATCAAGTGGGAGTGAGCTGGGGTCTGCTTGTGGTTTTCACTGGCATTTCCCCCAAATGACTCTCTTCATGCACTCATCGTGCACTTGGACATCTGGGGAGAAGTGTCTATTTAGGTCCTTTGCCCAATTTCTAATTGGGTTGTCTTCTTACTGTTAGTACATTCTTGGACTAAACACAAACTCCTTATCTGATATGTGATGTGCAAGTATCTTCTCCCGTTCTGCAGATCGTCTTCTCACTTTCCTGAGGGCGTCTTTGGAAACACAAAACTTTTTATGCTGATTATGTCCTCTTTTTCTTGTTGCTCGTGCTTCTAGTGTCTTAAGAAGCCATTGCCAAATCCTGGATCACAAAGATTTACTCCTATGTTTTCTTCCAAGAATGTTATAGGTTTAGCTCCTACAATTAGGTCTATGATCCATTTTGAGATCATAGTGTTATGGTGTTAGGTAGGGTTCCAACTTCATTCTTTTGCACATGGACACCCAGCTGTCCATTTGTTGAATGGATAGTAATCTTTCCCCATTGAGGTGTCTTGTTGTCCTTGTCAAAAATCTAATGATGAGATATATAGGTTTATCCTAGACTCTCAGTCCTATTCCCCTCATCTATGTATTTGCCCTTATGCCAGTACCCACACTGTCTTGACTGCCGTGGCTGTATAATTAGTTTTTTTTTTTTTAATTTTTAAGTACTCTCTGCCCTCAATATAGGGCTCAAACTCACAACTCAGAGATCAAGAGTCGCATGCTTTCCTGACTGAGCCAGCCAGGCACCCCTAGTTTTGAAATTAGCAAGTGTGAGTCTTTCCATGTTGTTCTTCCTTTTTAAGAATGTTCTGGCTCTTTCTGGGTCCCCTCACACTTCTATATGAATTTTAGGATCAGCTTGTTGATTTTTTTAAAGGCAGCTAGAACACTGACAGCTGGAACTTTGACAGGTATCACATGGAATCTGTAGGTCAATTTGCAGCATCCAGCTGTCTTAACAACATTTAGTCTTCCAGTTCATGAACATGGGATATCTTTCCATTTCCTTAGATTTTTAATTTCTTCCAACAGTAGTTCGTGGTCTTCAGTGTTCAAGTTCTTATACTCCTTTTATCGATAAATTACTCAGTATTTTATTCTTTTAGATATTATTATGATTGGAATTCTCCTAATTCCTAATTTTATCTTGGGATTGAACGTTGCTAGTGTAATAAAATATAACAGAATTTTATATCTTCATCTTGTGTCTTGCAACTTTGCTGAATTCATTTTTAGTTCTCCTCATGGGGGTTCCTTAGGATAATCTACATATAAGACCATGTCAACTGTAAACTCAGAGATAGGTTTGCCATTCCTTTCTAGTACAGGTGCCTTTCACTTTTCTTGCCCAGCTGTCCTGGCTAGAACGTCCTGCACGTGTTAACAGAGGTGGAAGGAGCAGATATCCTTGTTTTGTCCTGACCTGACATTGGCCTTGGGAGAAAGCATTCAGTCTTTCACCGTGCCATATGTCAGCTGTGGGTTTTTCATAGACGACCCTTATCAAGTTAAGAACATTCCTTTCTATTCCTAGTTTGTTGAGTATTTTCACCAGGAGAGAATATTAGATCTTGTCAAATACTTTTCTGCATCTATTGAGATAATCAGATAATCTCTCTGCTTATTCTATTAATATACTGTATGATGGTGACTGAATTTTGTATGTTGAACCAACTTTCCATTATTCCAGGGATAAACTTCTCTTGTTCATAACCTATAACCTTTTTCTATGTTGCTAGATTAATTCTGTTAACATTTTCTTGAGGCTGTTGCATCTATATCCATATTGGTCCATGGTTTTCTTTCTTATGGGGTCCTTGTCTGGTGTTGGTATTAGGGTATTACTGTTTCCACAGAATGAGTTGGAAAAAATTCCTTCCTCTTCTATTTTTTGAATGACTTTGTGAAGGACTGCTATTAATTCTTCTTTAAATGTCTGACAGAATTGACCAGAAGCCTGGGCTTCTCTTTGTGGGAGATTTCAAAATTTCTTGCTCATCGATGAGTCTCTGTCATTGTTATAGGCCTATTCAGATTTTCTTTTTCTTCTTGAGTCAATTTCAGTTGCTTGTGTCCTTCCAAGAATTTGTCTGTTTCATCTAGGTTATCCACCTTGGCACACACTTCTGCGTGGACTCCCTATCATCTTTTCATTTCTGTAGGGTCAGTTGTATTGTCCCTTTTTCATTCCTGATTTTAGCAGTTAGAGTCTCCTTTGACATGCCCCAACCACCCCTTTTTACAGCTGCAGCCTTCCTCCTAAACGGCACTCCTGAGTCCCTGTACTTCTTCCCAGAGCAGAGGTATTAATCACCTTCTACCCTATCATATAATGTGTTTAGTGTTGATGTCTGTGACTTGCCTCCCCCACCAGTATAAGCTCCTTGGGAGCAAGTACCCTTTTTCATGACTGTTCCCCTGCACCTAGAGAGTCTCATAAATAGTTAAGTGTGCTAGCAGACATACGGGATGAGCAAGTCTGCAGAAAAGCAAAATAAAATTTAAAAAGTTGCCAAATAAGTAAATAAATAAATGATGGCCTTGATGCCCTAGACATGCCCTGTTCAGTGTGTGACCACAGCCTACAAGCAGCCATAATGACCTGAGACTGGTCTAAATGGAGATGTGCTGTAACATGCACAACAGATTTTAAATACATAATATTTTTAAAAACATAAAATACTTAACAATAGTGTTTGCATTGATTTAGTGTTGAAATAATACTCTGGATACACTGAACTAAATACATCTGTTTATTAAACTTCCTTTCATCTGTTTCTGTTTACTTTAAGTAGTAGAAAAATTTTAAGGACACATGTGACTCACATCCATGTCTCTTCTAGACAGCACTGCTCTAGGCAAACAGGATCAGGAGTGACATGGCTGCATGTTCAGAAAAAGGAGGCCATTTCCCACCCGTGGTCAGGGGAGGCTCACACAGAGCCTAGGGAGGGGGAAGGAGCCTGGGCCTGGCCTCGGTCCTGTGTCTGCACGGCCCGCTGCAGCACCAGAGACCTCATGCCTCTTGTGTCTGACCCAGTGGGTCTAAGGCGGGGTTCCCACTGTGCAGCCAGGGCTGGGACCTGCTGTGTTGGCCACCTCTTTGGCAGGTGCACTCCTCACTAGACAAGCACTCTTTACCCAGAAAGCCCTTAAGAGATGGCCTGGCATGGGCACCTGGGTAGCTCAGTCCGTTAAGCATCTGACTCTTGATCTCAGCTCAGGTCTTGACCTCGGAGTTGTGAGTTCAAGCCCCGTGTTGAGCTCCACACTGGGTGTGGATCCTACTTTTAAAAAAAAAGAAAACAGGGGTGCCTAGGGGGCTCAGTGGGTTAAGCCTCGGCCTTTGGCTCAGGTCATGATCTCAGGGTCCTGGGATCGAGCCCTGCATCGGGCTCTCTGCTCAGCAGGGAGTCTGCTTCCTCCTCTCTCTCTCTCTGCCTATCTCTCTGCCTACTTGTGATCTCTCTCTGTATCAAATAAATAAATAAAATCTTAAAAAAAAAAAAAAAGAAAGAAAACAGAAACAGATGGCCTGGCTCAAACCAACGACTGAGAACCAGGCTGTACCTCAATATACAAGAACAGAAGCCACATGAAGAACTTTATTAAGACATAGAAAGAACATTGCAAACCCTCGGCGTCAAGTCCACAGCAGGTGCCTCTGAGAAGCCCGCCCTGCAGCCACACCTCACCAGGTAACGAGACAGGCAGCCCCACAAGCCAGGTGTCTGAGCGTCCCTGGGACCAGCAGCACCTCCCGCCTCCCCCCACCCACAGGGCGAGGGTGCCAACATGCAGCCTTTGAGGCCACTGTGCTGGGCACCAACCACGTGCCTGGCTCCAAGCCCTGGAATTCAGGGTGGGCTGGGAATGGAGAGGCGGGGCAGCCCCACGGCTCCTGCCAAAAATGAGCACCAGCCAGGAAACTGGCCCCATGGAGGGCGTTACCTCAGGGGGGACCTGGTGACTCTGCTGTTTGAGGTCAGGCCCCCACGAGCTGGAGCTGCTCATCAAGTGGGAAAGGTGGTGGCTCTGAAATTAGTCTCCTGCCCCGCCCCCGTGGAACAGAGAGGTTTATGCTTCCTCCATAGAATTTTCTTAAATCTTTGCCCAGCTATTGCCAATCTGTTGCAGAATTCAACGAACGCCTGTATCTGGCTTAACAAAGAATCACAGCTTTAGTTATGTCAGGATCATCATGTCCACGTGGAAGAATGACGTGTGGCGGGGGCAGAGCCACTGGCCAGTTTAGCAGCCCGCCACACACCAGGGGACAAGGGGCCCCGGGGCTGGGCGGCGAGTCCTGCCACTTTAACATACAAGGATGTTTTTATTTTAAATAGATTCAGACTTTTATAGGAATAAAGTATACATTTCTATGTAATATGCCAATATGATAATTTTTGGAAAACCAAGTTGATACATAATGCATTTTTATGTTTCTACACTAACAAAGTGACTCGCAGCTGTGAAAGATGCTTTAAAAATCAAATTCCATTTTTGTGGGAGAGAAAAAGGGAATTAAATTTTTTGAAAATATATTTGAAATCTCCAGAAAGGCCACATCTCATGCCTTGAAACAGGGAGGTGGCCTCTGAGAGCAGAGGGAAGAATGGGATACACCCAAGGAGCAGACACCGTTCCTGTCACCTCCACCCGGTGGGTCCTGTTCAGCACCTGTTAAACCCCAGTGGGGCCAACACGGACCCTCATGGGAACAGTGTCTTTTTAGGTGTAAGAAAAAAATCTCTCTCCATTAGACTAGATAAAAGAGGAGAGGAATCTGGTCTTGGGTTCTTTTGGAAAGGGGTCTCTGTGCCCAGCCAACAACAGACGAAACCCATCCTCCTTCCTGCATAGGGATCACACCCTCCGAGAAAGCGTGGGAGTCCGTGTATCATCCCCCATCATGCTTATCAGAGGACGACTCCCATCTTCGGCTTAAAAACAGCAGCCAGCTCACCCCGTGTGCGATGGTTGGGCACGGACGGGCGCTGAGCTGTAGGAAAACACTCGGACCGGAGGGATGGGAGTGAACTGGTGCTAGGAGCAAACAAACTACAGAATCACGTGTATGGTGGTTCCATCTGTGTTTTTAAAATCAGATACATGCATGACACATACTGTTTGTGTGTACATGAGCACGCGTGTCCTTAGGCCGACGCTGGTCTGCCTGGGCTCCTCCGGGCTGAGGAACCCGTCGAAGAGTCACTTTCACTGCACACACGTGAACATTTACCTCCCTTTATGAGAGAATACTGTCCTTGCAATTTGTTTAATTAATGCAATAAAATCCCAAGCCTCACTGGTCCAAACAGCAGCAGAGTGCTGGCTGTCGGGGAAGGACAACTAAAGGAAAGGAGGCTTTTACAGAGAGCAACGGGTCGGGGACCTGAGAAGCACAGTGGGCGTGGTGAGCTGCCTGCTGAGGGCAGGCAGGTCCTAAAAAGCCAAGGGTCAGAGTCGACCACAAGCAGGCCATGAGTCAGCGGGTAGAAAGAACAGAGTTGGGGCATGAGCTGCCGCGAGGAGCAAAAGGCAGACACTGGAGCCCACTACCCGGATTCAAATCCGGGTCCATGCAGCCTTGGCCCCAAATGGAGCTCCTCGGTGCCTCCGTCCACCTGTGCCGTGAACTGGGAATGGTCACAGTGTGGATCTCACGGATGGAGCACGCTGATGTAATAAGCACCACTTAACTGCTAGGACGGCTACCAGGAGAGAAAGAGTGCAGGTAGCAAGCACGAGGTATATTCTTAGCTCCCGGCAAAGTAGGTTATGGTATAAAAATACCCCTCAATAGTAACTAAAGGAGCGTCACCTTCATGTGCATCCTGCCGCAGCCTCGGCATGTGTGACTTCTTCCCAAAACACCTTCCACTAAGGATGGGACTCCAGCTCTGGGGCCAGTTTGCTCACCCCTCCCTCGAATGTGCAGCCCCATGCGGCACCGAAGGCTAGCGGTGGGCTGCCTGCATGTCGGAGGGGCGGAGCACTAGGGCCAGCCAAAAGTGGGGTGAGGGAGGGGTGGGCCCTGGGCAGGTAGGGGGCGTCTGGGAGAGCAGCCGGGGCAGCAGGCAGTGTAGGCATAAGGCTCCGGGGAGGGAAGCACTCACTGGAGGGGGCGAGAGAGCAAACAGCTGACTCCTCCTCCACCCAGCCCTCTCTTCCTTCCCTGGCAACCTGGCTTTGCACTTGCTTGGGAGACTCAACCATCAGTTTGCTCTGAACATCCTGTTTATCTATTAACTTCCTAGCAGATCACTCACTGGCCAAAAAGCCCATGGCGGGTGACGGCTCGCGCCCCAGGACAGGGCCTGCTTCCGTCTGACCGGTGGACACGGGATGCAGTCAAGGACACACCAAGGTCAGCCCTGGGCCTGGCAAAGTTCAGGGGGAGCTGGCAGGGTTGGGGTGCCCAAGGCACATCCTCCCTGAGCCACGGTTCTGGGTCTGTAAAGTGGGGCGGGAGGGCAGCTTCCTGGTCAACTCGAATCAAGTGACCTGCACATTAGAGGTGGTTCCAACAGGGCCACCTTACCCCAGCGGAAGCGTCCGGAACCCCTGAAACCCGGCCCTCATGGGAGCTTCCTTCTGGAGAGATCACCACGTTTTAAAGGAGATGAGGCCCGCAAGTGGCCGGCTCCGGAGCCCGACACAAAGACCTCTCCCTTCCCAACCGACTGTCCAGCGGCTGAGGTTTGCCAGCACTGAGGGGCAACGCGCCTGGAACCGCTGCACGCACACGGAGTCATGGACCCGCCAGCAGCCCCTCTGCTCGGGACCAACCCTGCAGAAGACCTCACGCCTGGGCACCCCCAAGCTCCCGCGTGCCCCGAGAGCGTGGCACCCGGAGCCCCCTAGGCCTCCACGGTGGGGGGGGGGGGGAGGGGCAGCGGCCACCACAGGGCCCAGGCCCGCAGCCACGGTGTCAAGGCCAGGGCACGACAGGTGCGCTTGGCCCGCAGCCGCGTGCACATGCGGCTCCCAACATTCTGGAAAGTGATGACAAGTCACGCGGGAAGCTCCTACCTGTCGGCGCTGGGCGCTCCCAGGGGTAAAGGAAGCAAGGAAGCAGAGAGTCTGGAAGGAACCGGCAAATAGCGGCCGTGGCCGCGGGAGGCTTCCCTCAAGCTCCCTCCAGCCTCGCAGGGACGTCAGGGACGCACAGCACGACCCCGAGCACAAGGTGCGCGGCGCGAAGAGCTGAGGATGACCCCATCACCGCCCAAGGGTCCACTGCCTCACCGAGTCATGGCTGCGTGTGTGCTTGTGTGTGTGCGTACGTGTATGCAGCGTGCGGGTGCGTGAGCCGTGAGAACGTTGAAGACCTGCTCCCTTAGCCGGTTTCAAGCGCAACGCGTGGGACGATTCCCCAGAATCGCGGCGCTGGACGTGGCGCCCCAGAACTCCCCGGGGTTCCGAACATCTACTTGTAGCGCTTTCTTCTAACTGAGAACAGACAACTTGAAGCCAAGGACGAAGAGCAAGAGTTCTAAATCCCTGGCGGAAGGGATTACTCCTGGCATGGTTCTCCGTGTTTGAAAGCCGTCCGCCATAAACCCCGCGGAAACCTTTCAGCCAGGGTGCACCAGGCCGCGCTCCCCTGCTGGGTGCCCGGCTGGGGACCTCCCACTCCAACTGGCTCCTGACCCAGGACGTGGGCCTTCCGGCGGGCCTGCACAAACCCTAGCCTGCCAGCCCTACCCCACCAGGCCAGAAAGGGCAGAGCCCCGGACAAGAGCCCCTCTTGGCCCTCAGACCCTGCTCCCCGGATCCCCAGGGAAGGATTCTGAGCGGGACAGGGAGGGGAGAGGTGGAGGCCATGTCACGCAGGCAGCTGCGGGCCCCTGGTCCGGCCCTTTCCAGGCAGAGAGCTCAGCGTCCTCTGACTGGTGCCAGAGGCTGCAGCTTTAAATAAACTTGGACGCATGCACCTGGGGCCAGGGCAGCAACACCCACTGCCTCAGGCAGGCGCTGTCAACAAGCAGCAAGGGGCACCATGGCCACCTGGAACGCAGCCCGGGGCAGAGGTACGGGCCTTCTGCTGTCTGCCCCGCCACAACTCACCCTGCACTTGCTTGACTTCCCCTACCCAGAACACCCCAGCAGGGCTGTGACAGGCCCCCCAGCTCACTCCCTGGACCCACTGCCTGGGGGGCTCCACAAAGGAGTACTGGGCCTAGCAGAAAGCTTCCTGGCTCCAGAGGGTGGGCCCCAGGTCCTGAGGTGTGTTCCCTTCCCACTCCCAGGCCCCTGCGCACCGTGAATGTCTCCCCCACTCCCACTCCGGGCCCTAGCTCCACCGCAGGGCAGGCAGCCATGTGGCTCCCTTCTGGAAGCTGCTCCTGCTCTTGGTGCCCAGGAGGAATCTGGCCTCTGCTATGCAGACCCCTCTCAGCCCCTCCCCAGGGCAGCTGAGACCTCCACTCCCCGGTGTGGATATGGGTGCCAGTGGCCAGGATGAACAGTCACTGCTGGAACCAGAGGCCCCCAGGTGTGGGGGGGGAGGACTCCCTATGCCCTACGGGACCCATAGAACCTCCCAGAAAAGTGTAGGGGTATCAGCAGAAGCAGGATCAGCTTGAGGGAAGGGGTGCCTGGTTGAGGGTCTGTGTGCTCCTGAGCAAGCACAGAAAGGACAAGAAGGTCCCCTAGAAAGGGTGACTTCCTCCCACGGCCACCCTCTGCCTAGGAGAACTACCTTCTCCCTCTGAGGACCCCAGCCCTCTACCCCTTCCAGCTTCTTCCAGGCTGTGTTCAGGGCCACAGGGGGACACACAGTGGGTGTGCTGGGCTCTCCCCATCCCTCTGCTCAGCTCTCCAGGCCCCCAGCCTCAAGGCCACGCACCCAAAGAGCACCCAAGGAATAAAAGGGAGTTTCTGGGCCTTCAGGGCACCGCCTTGCCCAGAACCCCAGGCCAGGGGACTCCTCCACTCCGCCCAGCCCAGCCCCCCAGCCCTCGGGCCTGACCCGCTACCTCCCCACATCCAGAGAAAACAGGGGAATCCGCAGGGCACCTCGGTCTTCCCAGATTGGGACCCACCTCACCAACACAAGCCCTAACACAAACGATTTTTAGAAAAAGAAAAATAAGGCTCGGCGGCTGGATGTGTACAAGAAAACCTCGCCAGCGCCCCCACCACACCGGAGGGCTGGAGGAGGACTGAGGACGGCAGGGGCTCTGGCCGCACCAGGATGGAGCCCAGGGATTCAGGAGTTCTGGAGCCGGGCCAAGGGATGCCGGGGGCAGCCACCCTGATTCACCCCGGGGTCAGAGAGCAGCCGCTGACAGACTCGGAGTCCGGGCGCCCCACAAGAGCACGTTGCAGACCAGAGCCCAGGAGCCACCTGTTCCCCAGGGGGGAGGCCCTACCTGAACAGAGCCTTTGAAGCCCCTCCCCATTTCATTTCCCACCCTCCCCCAACCCCCTCCCCGCAGACAAGTCAATAACTCTCCGAAATCCACCCCCACCCCCGCCTACTTGGATGACCCTGAAATCAGGAGCCCATTCGGCTTCCCACCTCACCCCCTCATCTCCACCCAGGGACCTGCCAAGCTTCCTGACCTCAGCCCCTCAGCTCTCCTGACTCGTGTTTCCAGAAGAATCTGGGAGAAAATCCTCCAAAACCCTGATTCCACTGGGGACCCGCAGCAGAGGCTGTTCCCACGCGGCCGGGAGCGCAGCGGGCACCCCCGGCGCGGATGGAGCCACGCGGAGGAGCAGGCGCCTAGCAAGTCCCGCCGCCCCCGCGCCTGGCCACTGGGGTGGGGGTGGGGGTGGGGACAGAGCGACCCGCGCCAGGAGCGACCCTCAGGCCAGAGCTGCCCCCTCCCCCCGCGCTCTAGGCCCCGCGGCCGCCCCCGCGCGCCGCTCCTTTCTGACCCCCAGCCGCCAAATGCGTCACGTCTGCCCCGCGCTCCGGGGACACCTGCTGCCGCCCCCGCGGCGCCGAGCCCCGCGCCCCGAGTCCCGAGTCCCGGCCTCTGGCCCCGCGGCCGCGCTGAACGGGGCCGGGCAGAGCTGCGCGCGCCGAGGTCCAGCAGCCTGGCCCAGGGCCCGGGGGTCGGGGCCGCGCGGGGCCGTGCGCTTCGGGCCCCGAGCCCGGAGGAGCCGGGGGCGCGCGGGGCCGCAGTGCACCCGGAACCAGCGGCGCGGAGGGTCTTGGTCTCCGGGGTCCCAGCCCTCCGCGCGCGGCGCCCTCCCGGGTCCCCGCCCGGCCCGCACGCGCCTCGGCTCTTACTTGCCAATATCCTCGTAGAGCTGGTACTCGTCGGTGAAGCGGGTGCAGGTCACCGTGGTGGCCATGGCGGCGACAGACGGGCTCGGCGTGCGCTCTGCTGCGCTCGGGCGGCGGCGACTCCGGCTCCCGCTCGCGGGCACGGCGGCGACGCGGGCGCGGGCGACACCTCGGCTCGCGGCGCCGGGCGGGGGCCGGGCTGGGCTGCGCCGGGCGGCGAGCGCACGCGAGATCTGCGCGCTCCGTCCCCGCCAGGAGCGCGCCGCACACCTACGCGTGGGGAACGCGGGCGCGGCTCTCGCCGCCGCCGCCGCGCCCGCAGCCCCTGCACGCGCCCTGCACCCGCACCGCTCCCGCGCCCTGCACACGCACCCGCACGACTCCTGCACTCCTACCCTGCACCCGCACACGCGCCCTCGCCCTCGCCCTCGCCCTGCACACGCACCCACACCTCTGCCGCACATGCACCCGCACCCTACGCTGACACACACGGGTCACATCACCTGCACCACTCCCGCAACCGCGCCCGCACACATGTCCTGCACCCAGATCCTCTCCTTGCTCACGCTGTGCCCGGACCTGCACCAGTGCCTGGGCGCGCAAGTACACGCAGTCCCAGGCACCAGAAGCCACCTAAGTCAATTTCTCTGTTCCTTGCTGGAGACCCCTTGGACACAGGGGACTGCACACAATGAACCCTGCCCCCAGTCCCCTGAATGCCCACCTCACCCCAACTGCAAGAGGAGACTCAGGCACACATGGGTGGATGGGGCATGTGTGTCACCCTCCAGAGGACATTCCTCACACGGCCAGGAGGAGATGCTGCGGGGACCCTCCTGTCCTGTCTCCAGCACTTCACACTGCATGGCCTTGTTCCCCCTGGCAGAGTTGCCCAGGGGCCTTCCAGACCAGTATACACACTGGGGACAGTGGGTAGCAGGATGAGAGGATGGGGACGGCCTGTTCCCCATGGTCGCAGGGCCCTCTCCCTGGATCCCTGAAGACTGGGTGCTGGGGTGCCTCGGTGCAGGTGGAAAGGCAGAGAGCCCTTGAGTCAGGGGAACAGGACTGCTCCAGTGGTAAGTCAGGAGTCGGAGTGCCCAGCTAGGGGGACACGTTCTCTCCTCTCAGGCCTAGTCCACTTGCCTGCCCCTGCTCTGGCCTAGAAGAGGGTCCATCTTGAAAGTGACCCTGGAACAGAGGAGGAGGAGAGAGCAGGAGGGAGGGGCAGGAGAGGCTGAGCTGACCCCATTTCCCACAAAAGAGCCTTCCCCTAGGGCCACACCCAGGCTGCAGTCTAGAACCAGGACTTGAGAGCTGGCAGAGGACTCCCTGGGCTCTGGCACCCACACTCTTCTGAGGGGACAAAGCCGGGGTCTGTCCTGGGCGGGCCCTGAGGACAGAAGTTTCCAGCAGCCAGCTCCTGATTTAGGTCGTGCAGTTGCCCTGTGAGCTACTTATTGTACCGTGGGCTCCCCAGGCATAGGGTGTGGGCCTGACCTGCGCATCTCGGTCACCTTGGTCTGTGGCTCACCCCAGAAGCCACAGCAAGTGCCTCCTGAGTCAAAGATCAAATGAAGGCACTCGGGTGGGGCAGCCAGGGCTTTCCCAACCCTGGGGGTCTTTGGCACCAGGCTGTCAGGCAGGGGAGCAGAGCGGGTGGCAACCAGTTCTGGTTCTGGCTGGTTTTGCAGAACCGATGGGCACCCAGGAGGTGACCAGAGGCTGAGGACTACGCTGGTTTGGAGCAGGGGCACCCATGGGGAAGGAGGGTCTGACCCTGACCTCAGTGGTGCCAGGCCACAGGGGAGACCCCTTTCATGCCTCAAACCAGGACCGAGCATGCCTGGCGCTTTGTAGCAGGCAGATGGCCACCCCTCCTGGGGCAGCAGGTGCTGTGGGTGTTCAGCCTCACCTGCTGCTGGGCCATCCACATCCTTCTGAGAGTCCCTCACAATAGAATACAATTAGCAAAACAAGCAAAATGAAATTGCATTCCTTGGCCAGTCTGCTTCTCCTGAAGCTGCCGCTAGACCCTGTGTGCTTCCAAGGTCAAACACTCCTGCCAGGATGAGTCCAGGCCAGGATAAAGTGGCATCAAAATCATGGAGACAGCTGACATTGATTTGCTTACTTGCATTTTACATGTACTATCTCATTTAATTCTCAAACAATCCCACAAGGCATATACTATTATTCTCCCCATTTCACTAGATGGGACAATGGAGAGACAGAGGTAAAGTCACACAGCCAAGAGGTGGCTGGGACTCCAACCCCACTGCCCCAGAGACCCTCCCTTGTCTTGTTTATTTTCACACCCACGCATGCACATGCGGGCATGCACGCACACAGAGAATATACACCCACACACACATACACACAAACACACACGCACACTTCCTGCAGCCCTTGGCAAGGACAGAGCAGCATTTTAGGTGGCCTGTGTTGAAGTCCTTCTTTTCTCTGCTTGGGGAGGCTGCCCAAGACCAAGTTTCCCCAAGAAGTCAGGATCACTAAAGGGTTTGATTTAAGGCCCTTGTTCTACTCTTGTCAGGAACTGAGGTTCGCTCAAGCAGCCCCTCATCTGGGCTGGAATGTTCAAGGTATGATGTAGAAGGACTCAGAGGAAGGCAGGAAGGGCAAGCTGAGCTACCGAAGGGACCCAGACCGCTCCTGCACCCCACTCACAGAACAACCTACTCTCCATCTCCAGGCTCAGAGGACTCCTCCCCAGCAGAGTAGAAAGCGGGAAGGGAGAAGGGCTACCAGCCACGACTCTTTCTGGAGTCCCAGGCCCCAGAAGCCCTGTCATCTGGCTCCGTCCCCCCAACCCTCTTCAGGAAGGGCCCTCTTCCACCCGCACCCCCACATCATCTCTGCCTCCCACCTTATCCTCTCTAGCTGGCTTTCATCAGCAAGGAGGGCTCTCCCTCCCAGGTGGCAGCTGGGGCGGGTGTGGGGAATATCAGTTCTGGGAGGTTATTGTTAGGACAGTCACCATGGCAACAAGCATCACATCTGCAGAGCCAAAAGTGCTGCACGTGGGGCTCATTCTCCCAAGGAAAGACACAGCCTTTCCTGTCCCCCTCACCTCCAGGAACTGATGTCAGTGCCACCACCTCTCCCAGGCCCAGCCATCTGCCTGGAAGAGCAGGCTGTGGTTTTCCAGAACAGGAAGACCCTAATCCATCAGTCTCCAATCACCTGGCCCTTGACATGGCAGCAAGACATCATGGCAGGTATGTGGAGAGATGATAGTACTGGTGTTGGTAATGATGAGGGTGATGATGATGAAGGAGATGATGGTGATGATGGTGATGGTGGAAATGGTGCTAATGATGCTGATAACAATGGTGATGATGATGGGGATGCTGAAGGTGGTGATGGTGATATTGATGATGATGGTGTTGAGGGTGATGATGATGGTGATGATGGTGATGGTGGTGATGGTGGTGATGGTGATGATGGTGATGATGATGAGGGTGATGAGAGTGATGATCATGATGGTGATGAGGGTGATGGTGGTGATGGTGTCATAATGGTGATGAGGGTGATGGTGATGAGGGAGATGGTGATGATGGTGATAGTGGTGATAGTGATGGTGATGATGAAAGCCATAGCTACAATTCACAGTATACCTGCTACGTGCTGGAAACTTCTAAATTTTCAACACCCACCACTTCATATAAACCTCATAGCAACCTGGCAAGATACGGGTTATCATTATCCTCCTTTTACAAGTGAGGAAACTGAGGTACAAAAGGATTCTGTAAAGCCAATATTGCCATTCAGATCCACATGACTTTATAGCTGGTGCTTTAACCACTGTGCTCTGCTAGTGGGTGACTACTGGCCTTGTTGGCGTGGCCACCATGTGGCACATCTGTGTCCAGCTCCACCCCGGCATTGGGTCACACCAAGGACGGAGGTGGACAGGGTTGCTGCCTTTGCAGGGTTTATGCCCAAGACCAGCAAGACACAAATCAGATATCATCGAGTAGTCCTATTTGTTCTACATAGACTTAAAGTGATTTGCTCGATTCTGACAGGGCAGCAACTTCAGAGCAGGTGGTGGGGGGATGCTCTCTGAGGAGGTGACATTTCAGCTCAGATCTGAGTGACAGAGAAGGGATGAGGGGAAAGGGCACTTCAGGCAGAAGCAGCAGCTGAGCAAAGGCCCTGTGGCTGGAACCAGGAATGAAAAAGGTGAAGGAGGGGGCTGCAAAGGTAGCCCACACCCTGCCATTTATCTGTCTGCACGTTCTGCTCAACACCTGAGCCCTGTGAGGGAGTGTGAGCCGTCGGAGCGACTGACAAGCAAAGAAACAAAGCTAGCCAGCAAGCCGGCAGGATACAGGTGATTCCCTTGGGCCTGCGCAAATATCCTGCCCAAGGCCAGGAGAGCACCGAGTCTGCAGAGCTCCTATCTCAAGAGGCAGCCGAGCACAAGGTGCATGGCACTGTGTGTCCGAAAGATGCTCGCTCTCTGGCCAGAGGGCATTCCTCCGCGAGACACCTATGGGGGCTCCTGCTGAGCCCACTCCCAGGCCCGGGGCTGGCCCTGCTCCTGCTGCTCCTCAGCACCCCGCCCAGGCCTCTGGCTGGCCCCCCGCAAGTGGCCCTTCCTGTCCAACTTCCTTCTGGTGGGTGACACTGCCAGCCTCCTGGAAATGCCCCAGGCCCCGGGGCCCAGAAGGCCCGGCATGCTCCCTGCTCAGAGCCCTGACCCAGTGTCCAGCTTGCACAATTATCCCCAATAAGCAGAGCCACTCAGGCCAGCAGGGCAGACAGGATGGCACTGGAGCCCCCAATGGCCAGAAGGGGCCAGGGAGTCACCCTAGCTACTGTTTCCCTCACCATGAACACCAGGACTTGTCGTGGATGGTCTCCAGGCATGAATCAAGCCCCTGTGCCCACCTGCTCACCACCCCCCCTCAAGCTTTGTGAGCATAGGCCACAGGCCTGGGGTCCCAGCACAAACAGACGCCCCGTGCTATCAGACAGACATTTGCTGCCCTCTCATCGAACAGGCAGGGTGACACCCCTGGGCACAGCGGGCTGGGCTCTGACCCAGACCCGAGTTGGGAGACCTCGCGTTGTCGGGATGACTCTCGTGGACAGACGTAAAACGCGGTAAGGAAAACGTGCATCAATATGGGACAGCCACTCTGGGGAACCCCTCGCTCATGTCTTAGAAAACTAAGCAAATACCTTCCCTGAGACCCACTAATTCCTCTCTTAAGAATTTATCTGAAAGAAGTAAAAACATATATCCAAAAAAAAGGGGGGAGGATTTGTATAAAAACGTCACATAGCTCCACCCGGATGTCAGGGACGCACCGGTCAGCGGACGTGCAGTTCAACAAATGGGCGTGCGGGCGTGAGGGGCTCCCAGCTTGCCCTGCAGCACGGGTGAGCCTTCGAAGGGCCCAGACACAAAGACCACGCGCCGCAGGCTCCCACTGCCACGGAATCCCATGACAAGCTGTGGCTGCTAACACGGGAGCAGTGGCTGCGCCCACCAGGGGCTCAGGCTGTGCCAGGATTGTCTCCCCCACGAGGGAGGAAATGCGCCGCGTTTCCAAGGGGGACACATTTGTCAAAACCCCAGCATGCCACACAGGCACAATGGGTGCACTTCCACGCCACCCGCGCCGGTGTTGGGGACCCCTGCCCACAGTCTCGCGGGGGAGGCTCCAAGCTCGGCCCGGCATCAGGAGACAAAGGCAATCTCACAAAACCCTACAAACGCAGGCATCGGTGACAACCGTGCAGGAAAATAAAAAATAAATAGCCAAAGGAAGCCAAAGAAACCCACTCAACAGGAAATTTAAATTTCCAACTTTGGAAGCTCTCCAGGTGTAGCTTAGGAACGGACCAGAGTGAGACCACCAGGATCATGCGCGATGGGGACGCAGCCACGCCCGGCTCAGGGCAACAAGCCAGCTCGACTTAGCAGCAAGCAAGCACGACTGAAAACACACCAAGGTTTACAGCGGAAGAAACTGGGAACATATAACAAAAGGACCCCAAGAAAGCTAAAGGGAGGAGTTTCATAAAACCAAACAGAAATTAGTGAAATGAAAAATAACAAATAGCACAACCAATCAGTGAGACAAAAGCTAGATCTTTGGAGAAAAAAGTTGTGGGTTTTTTTGTTGAGACTTTTTTTTTTTTTAAAGATATTTATTTATTTATTTATTTGACAGACAGAAATCACAAGTAGGAAGAGAGAGAGAGAGAGAGAGAGGGAAGCAGGCTCCCCGCCGAGCAGAGAGCCTGATACGGGACTCGATCCCAGGACTCCGAGATCATGACCCGAGCCGAAGGCAGCGGCTTAACCCACTGAGCCACCCAGGCGCCCGAGATTTTTTTTTTTAATTCATCTCCACCTGCAACGTGGGGCTTGAACTCACGACCCTGAGATTAAGAGTCGCACACTCCTCCGAATGAGCTGGCTGGGCGCCCCTGAAAAGAGATATTTCTAGCAGTAAAACAGACAGATCTTTGACAAGTCAGGTTAACCCCAAAAGCAGGTATGAAAAGGGTGATAAAAGCAAAACAAAGAAATAAAGATTATAAAAGAATAGTATACACAGCATTTTGCCAATAAATGTAGAAAAATACAGTGGAAATGGAAATTTTTCTAGGAAAATATAAATACTCATGTCTACTCAAAAAAAAGTAAAATGCTGTAGAAGAATGTAGAAGCTTTGAAGTTTGCACATCGAGAACGTTTTCACGTGTTTTATCTGTAGGAAGGGAAGAGTGTGGATGAGGGAGCGAGCGCCGTGACCCTCTCCTGAGTGGACGAGGACCACGTCAGCAAACACTGGGTGCTTCTTCTTCCCTGTTGATTCAGGGTCACATACGCCCATGAACCTGCACTACTGCCCCACCCCGCCTCGATCCAGCAGAGTGAGGGGTCCTCACAGCCAGGAGGGACAGCCAGGGCAGGAAGCAAGCTGGGTCTTGTCAGCTGCGCTCGCTCCCTGAGTCCTGGGCGCCGGGGGCTCAGTTATTCAGGGTTTCAGAGGAAAGAAGGATTTGTAATAAAGACATGAACAGAGGTGCTATTTATAACCAAGAAAACTGGAATCAACCCAAATCGCCCCCACAGGGACCGGCCTGGCAGATCCACAGAGGAGGGGAAGGAGATACCGGCCACGTGACATGTGGGGAGGGGGAGCTTAGTGGCGACAGGAGCCGCGTGCGTGGGGGGAGCCAAATATAATGCAGTTTGCACACAGCGACCATAATTACGGGACACTGCGGGCTCACACTGACTTACAGGTGTCAGGCCAAGGCTGAGCGGAAAACAGCCCGAGCAGCTCCAGGGGCAGCCCTTGGCCCGCAGAGACCTTGTCCCCTCATCGCTTGGCCAACGTGGACACCAGGCACTGGGAGGCAGAGTCGGGGTGTGTGAGAGGCCTGCGGTCTGCCCTGGGCACCCCCAGCAGGACCCGCAGCCAGGCCAGCAAGCGGTTCGCGAAGTGTGCCATCGGCCAGGGCTCCAAGGGACGGAAACAGACTTTAAGATCGTGGGCCTTGGCCCAGGGAGGCAACGGCCACCTCTGAGCTCCCTGCCGCCTCCATTGGCAATGGCGGGCGCGGGTCTCCAGGAGCAGGAGGGGAGGTAAGACTTGAAGCTCCCCTGGAGAGTCTTCCCCCCACACATCCTACTGGAACTCCACCTCCTCTGAGGTGCTCCCCACACTCGGAGTTCCAGCTCTGCTCGTCTCCCCACAGGGACTCCCAGCTTCTGGACCCGCCTCCTTCCAGGGGCCCTGAGGGCAGTGGTGGAGAAGGGGTGGCAGGAGGACCCCAGCCAAGGTGTCTTGGCCTCTGCTAGCTGCTGACTGCAGTCAGCCTCCCCGCGGGTTTGGCGGACACTTCCCACACGGCCGCGGCCCTCCTGTCCCAGTCCCCAGGTCTTGCCCCAGCTGCAACCCACAGGTCCTACGCAGGGCAGCTGCAAGAAGAGGGCCTCCCTGGAAGGCAGAACCTGAGCCGGGGGTAACCATCCTGTGGGCTACCCCACCTGCCGTCACCCCCAAGCCAGCGGCCATCGCAACACCCCAACTCCTGGGCCTGACGGGCTGGGTCAGCCCCAGTCCCCACTGGTCAGGCCTCCATCAGAGGGCCTGTAGCCATGGCTCTCTGCCAGGCCGTTGACTCTACGGGACCCAGGGCTTCCTGAACGCTCCCCACCTTCCCTAACCCTCGCCTGCAGGGGCGAGGCAGGCGGAGGTCACAGCCTGGAAACTGCACATACCACCCCCTTGATGGTGTTGATATTAAGACTAATAAACGGGGGGGGGGCTAGAAGGAGTCATGTGGAAGGGCACTCTGGAAGCAGGCCTTGGGCGCCATGCAGGTGAGCAGTGAGTGTGCGGTCCTCCTCTGGGCAGCGGGGTGGTGGGAGCAGTGAAGACGGGAACTGAAAGGACAGACAGGACCATCAGCAGGGGGCAGGAGCCACAGTGGTGAGGACTACCAGGAGGAGAGAAAAGAGAGGGGCTCTCGGGGAAGCTGGCGTGCAGGGGAGGCCGCAGGAGGGCTGACTAGAACCACAGGAAGGGGCAAATGGAGGATGAGGGAACCAGCATGGACATGCACTGGGAGCCCAGGCAGAGGCGTCTCTGGGTGGTGGGGCTGTTGCTGGGGCGCAGTGGGGTGCTGGGGTGCAGCGCTTTGGGACAGGGGGTGGACACGGAGCACTCCCCTCTCGGACACAAAGCGGACATGTGACTTTCGCTTACAGACGTGGATTCCCGGGCAGCAGACCACCCTCCGGCAGGAGGGAACCTCCACCTGGGCAGAATGCAGGAGACACCTACTTTCAGACGTGAACGCCAGCCAGTGCCAGACTGGGGGCCCTGAGATGGGGTACAGCTTACAAAGTCTTGGCTGTCGCCTGTGGGCAGTCCCTGACGGTGGCTTGGAGCGCCAGAGGGCAGAGGTCACGTGAACCAGACGAGGGGCTTTGGCAGCAGTGGGGACATGAGGGACAGGACGCCAAAGAAGGGGTAGCTGTGGGTAGGGACCCGCGGGTTCTCGGCTGCCCATACACGGGGCAGATCTGGGTTGTGCCCCATTACAGGGCCCAGGAAGCACCTCAGATTTTCTGGGATCTGTGCTAACAAAGCACAAAGCCAAGTTCAAGGTCTGAGCAAAAGTCAACATTCTGGGACGCCTGGGTGGCTCAGTTGGTTAAGCAGCTGCCTTCGGCTCAGGTCATGATCCCAGCGTCCTGGGATCGAGTCCCACATCGGGCTCCTTGCTCGGCAGGGAGCCTGCTTCTCCCTCTGCCTCTGCCTGCCTCTCTGTCTGCCTGTGCTCGCTCTCTCTCTCTAACTAAAAAAAAAAAAAAGTCAAAATTCTTCAGAGGAAGTTAACAGAACCTTGAACTTCACATCTTAGCCAACACAACCATCCTGTTCAATTAAAAAAAAAAACCAAAACACTTAGGAATACAAAGATAGAGGAAGATGGGAGCCCCAGGCAAGTAAAAAGTCATCTACAGAAACTGAGACATTAATCCAAGATGACCCAGATGTTGGACTTTGCTGAATTTAAGGTCACTGTTATAAACACATTCAAAGACCTGGAGAAGCTGCGGTCTTAGTGAACGGACGGGAGTCTCAGCGACCACACAGATGAGTGGGAATAACACAACCTGCACCGGGACCAGCATACAGCCTGACCTTGTAAAACAAGGTCATCCGGTCCCTTGCATGGGTCCCTGGAGTCTCCAGACCAAGTGTGAAATTGAGGCAGAATAAATATTTGAAGCCATCATGTCCAGAAAACTTCCCCAATTTAATGGAAAACATGAATTTACATTTCCCACAACCTCCACAAGCCCCAGTGAGGATAAATAGAAAAGAACAACAGTCACACAAAGTTCTGAAAACCAGAGAAGATCCTGGAGGCCGCCAGAGAGTACAGACACCAGGGAGTACAGATGCCCAGGGGAGCCGTAGGAATCAGAACTGACTTCCCACCAGAAGCCGCCAGGGCCAGATGGCAACGACATGGCATCTTCCCAGTGCCCCCCAAGTTCTCCAGCAAAAATGTCCCTAAAAAGCAAGGCTGGCATAAAGGAAACTAAGAGAAAGGCACAGACCCAGCAGTGCAGTCCACACCATGGATGGCCCTGGGCTTGAGGTACACCTATAGGAAGGAACTCCACTGGGAGCAGCACAGATGGACATCACCATCACTGACCAGGCGGAAACACAGGGGACGTGAAACAAGACTCATTCATTAGGCAGCTGAGCTCCACCCCTCAAAGCCCGTGAGGCCCACGAGGCTGGGACAGCTGCTGACTCACAGGACAGCCGAAGGCAGCACAGAGTCCTGCGCTGCATGCTGAGCAGGTCAAGGTCACAGTGAAGGCAACAGAGATCCTGGTGTGGGGTCTGCGGAGCCAATGGTGAGAACAGAGCCAGATTCGTTCCCGATTTCGATACTTGTACTGTGTTTATAAGGGAAAGGACCCTTGGCCCGCACGAGGTCATGAGGAAATAATGAGGCATTGTGCCCACAGCTCATGAGTCAGATGAGTCAGAGAAATGCTCACCTATAGAGAGAAAGATTTGTAGAGCAAATGTGGGGAGATGTTAACAATTGGGGGGG
>RCUC01066248.1:0-13206 GCA_003697995.1 Taxidea taxus jeffersonii
TATTTTCTATTCTTCTTGCCCTAGAATAATTATATGTTTGCTTTACTGAAAGTTTGTCTCTTGAGAGTAAATCAAGAGTAAAGAAAGCCTGAGAGATAATCTGGCCACTTACTCATTTTACAGATAAGAAAATTGACCCCCCAGCCCGGTTAACTTATCCATAGTCACATGACAAGTTTGCAGCAGAGCCAAACCTAGAGTCTGCCTTACTCTTACTGCTCACAATGTTCACTCCTTCTATTTTAAGAGTGATTGTCAAACTCCTTTTTATGGTCAAAATCCTATCTTCATGTGAAATTTTACTGCAAACCTTACCAGTAAGGGCAAATATTACAGCCGGAAAATTTACTATAAAACAAAAGTAGCCTTTTACATACAGTTTGACTCCCCGAAAAATGTCATATGCAAAACTTTCTTTTTTTTTTTTTTTAAGATTTTATTTATTTTGAGAGAGAGAGAGACAGAGTGAGAGAGAGCATGAGAGGGGAGAAGGTCAGAGGGAGAAGCAGACTCGCCATGGAGCTGGGAGCCCGATGTGGCACTCGATCCCAGGACTCTGGGATCATGACCTGAGCCGAAGGCAGCCGCTTAACCAACTGAGCCACCCAGGCGCCCCCAAAATTAACTTTCTAACAACTGAAATCCATCTTTGTTGCATTCAGTAATTAATATTTGCCCAATAAATTAACTTATTCCCAGGAGAGGTATACAGCTAACTGCTGAGGAGGCAAAGATAAACCATAGTTTCTACTCTCAGAGACCTTACACTCCAATATCAGAGAAAAACAAGCTAATGACAAAACCATGTTCCGGGGACAACGAAGACTAGCAGAGAGTGGTAAGGAGTACTGGAGTGCAGACAGAGCATCCAATATGAAGAGGGGGTTCCTTGGGGAATTCCTCAGTCAAGAGTTCCGTCCATACATGATACAAGGCAGAGGGCAGTGAGGCAAACATGGGAAAAGAATGATATAGTAAAGACAAAGAGGCAGGAAAAAGCATGGTATAGAACTTCAAGTAGGTATTTTTTGCTGGAGTATATGGTGCAGAGCAGGAAATGGTTAATTTTTTTCAAAAGACTAGGAAGATAAAAGTGACAAAAGGTTTTATATATGAGGTTTAAAAACATGGGTTTTATACATCATGCTAGCAGTCTTCAACTATTTTTGCTTACAGATCCTTAAAAGACTTAAATTATGGAACTACTCACACATTACCAAGTTAATACTATTTTTCATCTGTGGTGAAATAAGTACCTGCAAAGAATTTAATCTCTATCCTACTGATATACTAACATTTTAAAGTAAAACCTATAAGAATACTCAATGGATTATAAATCCATAATAATTTAATAAAACTATTATCTATTTAAATAATAAAATTTTAACACTTTTTTTGGAGAGAGAGTGAGAGCAAGAGCAGGGCATGGGGGGAGGGGCATAGGGTGAGAGAATCTCAAGCAGACTCCCACTGAGTGCAGAGCACAACATGGGGATCAGTCTCACAATAAGATCATGACCTGAGCTAAAATCAAGAGTTGGCCACTTAACCAAATGAGTCACTCAGGTGTCCCAATAAACTCTCTTTCAAACTGCTGAAAATTCTACATTACTATTTTATTTTCCTGACCTTTATTGCAATCTCACTCCCTCACAGAATTTTCATCCAAAATATTTTATAATTAAGTCTTTCATTGTTTATTCTATCATACTTCTAACAAAAATCTAAGGCATTAATTGAAATTTTTTAATTGTTAAATTATCTATGACAGCAGGGCAATGTACCATGACAGGATTTAGGAAGGATGAAAGGGTGCCTTTCTTTTGTAAAGTAAGAGTAAGATTGTTATGAATAAAGCATTGCTTTTAGCTAGATCAATGTTAATAAAGAGTTTATGTGGAAGTTGAAAATCTGGACAATGACTCCATTAGAACCATCCATTCAAATGCTAAGTGAAAGAAACCAGTCTGAAAGGCTATATACTGTGTGATTCCAAGTATATGACATCCTGGGCAAGGCAAAAACTATAGAGACAACTAAAAGATCTGTGGTCATCAGAAGTTTGGGTTGGGGTGAAGGATGAGTAGATAAAGCACAGGGGATTTCAAGGCAGAGAAACTATTCTGTATGATATGTAACAATAGGTGCACGGCATTATGCATTTGGCAAAACCCATAAAACTATACAACACAAAGACAAAGCCCTAATCAAAACTATGGACCACGGGTGTCTAGGAGGCTCAGTTGGTTGGGTGTCTGTTTTTGGTTCAGGTCATGATCTCTGTGTCCTGGGATTGAGCCCCGTGCTGGGAATCCCTGCTCAGCTGGGAGCCTGCTTCTCCCTCTCCTGCTGCCTCTTCCCCTGCTTGTGCTCTCTTTCACTCACTCTCTCTCTAGTAAATAAATAAAATATTTAAAAAAAAAACAAAAACTATGGACCAGTTAAATCCCTTCCCTTGTCTTCCTGAAAGCATGTGTTCTACAGAAAGTATTATTATTACTTATTGAGCATTTACCATCTAATAGGGACCTTAGAAATATTAACTTTAACACTAGAAACAACCCTAATATATGAGTATGTTTTCACCTTTTTTTTTTTAAAGATAAATAAAGTGAGGCTTTCAGTTATCAGGTGGACTGTCTGAAATCATCTAACTAATAATACAGAGATCTGGGATCCAGCTCAAACCTGTCTGACTGAACTACAGTAGCACATATTGCCTTCCTATCAGTCACTTAAATAAGATTGGATGGAGGGTGCCCAGGTCAGGCAAGGAAGTGGCTAAGCAGTTCCTTCAGAAAGTCAGAAAGGAATGAAAGAATCACATATTGCACTTCTATCAAGGAACTGCTAGAATACTGACTACTAAAGAGTAGCAAAAAGAAGAGATTAAACAGAGTAATCAGTGAAAGTCAGTTGACAAAATTAAAATAATTGTTATCTGCTATTAAGAAGAACTTAAAGGGTTTTATTTTCAATTTTACTGAAGGGTAAGGAACACATGAGGAATCAAAGGTATGAAGACTCAATAGTGGCAAAGTATCTGTTCTTCCCAACTTTATCTAAGGATTCAGTGCAATCCCAATCAGGACATTATTTTGTGACTATGGACAATGTGAGACGGAAGTTTATAAGGAGAGGCAAAATACCTAGAATAGTCAACACTGACATTAAAGGAGAACAAAGTTGTAGGACTGACACTACCTGATATCAAGACTTACTATAAAGCTATAGTAATCAAGACAATGTGGTGTTGGAGAAGGAATAAACAAACAGATCAATGGAGGGAAACAGCAAACCCAGAAAGAGACTCCCATAAGTATAGTGAACTGATCTTTGACCAAGGAGGGATAAAGTCAGTATAATGTAGCAAAGATAGTCTTTTCAACAAGTGGTGCTAGAACAATTAGACACCCATATGCAAAAAAAAAAAAAAAAAAAAGAAGAAGAAGAATCAAAACACAAAGGCCTTATACCCATCACAAAAATTAACTCAGACCTAAATATAAATAAACGCAAAATTATAAAACTCATGGAAGGTAAAATGGGAAAAAACGTAGATTACATTGGGTATGGCAATGACTTTTAGATATAACACCGAAGGTAAATGTGTGAAAAAAAAATAATTGATAATCTGGATTTCATTAAAATTAAAAACTTGGCAGAAGACAATGTCAAGAGATTGAGAAGACAAGCCACAGACTAGGGGAAAATATTTGCAAAAGACACATCTAATAAAGGACTATTAATCAAAATTTCCTATAATTCAGAAATAAGTAAACAAACCCATTTTAAAAAATGGGCCACAGGGGCGCCTGGGTGGCTCAGTGGGTTAAAGCCCCTGCCTTCCACTTAGGTCATGATCCCAGGGTCCTGGTATCGGGCCCTGCATCGGGCTCTCTGCTCTGCGGGGATCCTGCTTCCTCCTGTCTCTCTGCCTGCCTCTCTGCCTACTTCTGATCTCTGTCTGTCAAATAGATAAGTGAAATCTTTAAAAAAAAAAAAAAAAGGGGGGGCCACAGAAGATACCCAGATTGCAAATAAGCATATACAAAAGGTGCTCCACACCATGTATCATCAGGAAAATTCAAATAAAACAACCATGAGATACCATTATACATTTATTAGAATGCCCCAAATCTGGAACACTGACAACACCAAATGTTAACAAGGATGCAGAACAAAAGAAATTTTCATTCATTGCTGATGAGAATGCAAAATGGTATAGCTACTTGAAAGTTTGGTGGTTTCTTACAAAATGAAACATACTCTTACTACAAGACTCAGAAATCCCTTCTTGGTATTTACCCACAAGAGTTGAAAAACATATGCCCACACAAAAATCTTCATAGGATATTTTTGGAGCTTTATTCATAATTGCCAAAACTTGGAAAAAATCAAGATGAGTAGATTTATTCAAAATTGCCAAAACTTGGAAAAAATCAAGATGAGTAGATAAACTATGGTACATCAAGATAAGGGAACACAATTGATTCAGCACTAAAAGGAAATAAGCTATCAACATTAAATGTGTATTACCAAGTGAAAGAAGTCATTCTAAAAAGGCTACATACTATATATTTCTACCTATATGACATTCTGTCAAAGGCCAAACTGTGGAGATAGTAAAAAGATCTGCAGTTGGGTGGGAGTAGGCATGGGGGAGGGATGAAAAGGTAGAGGACAAATGATTTTTAGGTTAGAAAAAAATACTCTGCATGACTTTATAGTGGTAGATGCATGTCATTATACAAATGTTTAAGCCAACAGAATCCCCAATACCAAGACTGAACTGTAAACTATGAACTTTGGTAATTATGATGTGTCGATGCAGTTTCATCATTTGTAACAAAGGACCACCTGGTGGGGGTGTTGGTAATGGGCAGGTTATACATGCATGGAAGCAGAGAATATATGGAAAATCTCTGTTCCTTCCATTTCGCTATGAACCTTCTACTGCTCTAAAAAATTCAAGCCTTGAAAAAAGTCAAAGGTGCCTCCTCCCTTGGGTAGCTGGGTCTTTGCCAAGATAGAGATTTAGAAAGAAAAGGACAGCTCTGGGATAGGGAGTTAGGAAGTGAGGAGGCATCTAGTCTTTGAACATGATGAACTGTGTTATAGCCAAGTGAACATGGTCAGTAAGCACTTAAATATACTGACCTATAACATAGGAGAGATGAAGATTGTATCAGTTCAGTAACCTTCTATTTATGTTTTCCTGCTGGAAACTGTCAGCATTAGCCTATTCTCAACAGAGAAGCCAAAGAAGTCATTTAAAAATATCAGATAATAGGGGTGCCTGGGCGGCTCAGTTGGTTGAGTGTCTGACTCTGGATCTCAGCTGCGGTCTAGATCTCAGGGTCAAGTTCAAGATGCATATTGGGCTCTACAGTGGCTTTGAAGTCTACTTTAAAATATAATATAAATACATATATTCATCTTCTACTCAAAAGGCCATAAAAGCCCAAGGTCTTTTTTTTTTTTTTTTTTTAAGATTTTACTTATTTATTTGAGAGAAAGAGCACATGTGTGCGTAGTAAGCCAAGAAAGGGGCAGGGGGAGAAGAAGCAGCAGACTCCCTGCTGGGCAGCAAGCTCAACATGGGGTTCCATCCCAGGACCCCAGGATCATGACCTGAGCCGAGGGCAGATGTTTAACCAACTGAGCTACCCAGGCGTCCCTGGAGCCCAATTCTTACAATGATCCATAAAGCCCTACTTGATCTGCCCCTCATTCTGTCTCTGACATCATGAGCTATAGTCCCTTTCATTTTCACGCCTCCAACCCACTTGTTCTCCTATTACTCCTTAAATGTGCCTGACAAGTTTGTCCTTGGTGTCCTCCTATTTGCTGTTCCCACCCTGATATGTTCTTCTAACAGACAGCTTCGTGGCTAACTGGTTCACCTCCTTCAAGCCTCTGTTCAAATGCCACCTTCTCAGCGAAGCCTGCCACTATCATACTATTTAATAGCCAACTTTCTTCTTTCTTGTTACTGCTTGGCTCTTCCGATAGAACTGAAGTTCAGTGACAATACAGATTTCATGTGCCTAAAATGAGTCACACATAATAATAAAGGCACAATAAATGTGTTGTATAAATAACTGAAACAGGGATCTGTGAGCCCTATACCAACATAAGTGGTTCCTGATATCGGTAATAGTAAGTAACCCCAAACCAACATTTAAAAGGTGGGTCAAGGAAGACAAAGTCCATGAAACTATGATGAATCTAAGCAGACCAATGAGAAAAAGGGTGAACAATGATGGAGTAGCAGGGAGAGAGTGGTTGATAATGTCAAATGCCATGGGAAGATCAAATATGAAAAAGAGACTGAAAAGAGCCCATGATACACAACATTCAGAAAGTGCTCGGATACTAAAGATCTCTGAATTGTGCATTTTAAAAGGGTGAATCTTATGGTGTATGAGTTATATTTTGGTAAAGTAGGCATTCAAAAGAAAACAGAGAGCACGAGCGGCTGAGCCATTTTCACCAGATGTGGGAGGTCAGCAAGTGAAGGGAGACATGGAAGAGAAGCTCCCTTTCAAAACTCTGGCCATGAAGGAAAGGTAAAGAAAGATGAGAGTGATGACTGAACACCACAAAAAAAGGACAACTCATTACAGTGTAAAAGTTAGGTGAGTGTTTTGAAGTCAGGCTGACTTGAGTTTTGGTCTTTCTCAAGTTACACTGTAAATTATACAACCTGAGTTTCCTCATCAATAAAATGCATTTAAAATTAGCACCGGTGGGGCTTCATGTTGGGTACGTAGCCTACTTAAAAAAATAATAAAATAAAAATCAGTACCTGTGTTACTGGATATTACTACTTCATTTTCTTTGTATGGCTGAATAATATTTCATTGTATAGACACACCACATTTTATATATCCATCCATTAGCTGGTAAACATTTGCATTGTTTCCACTTATAAGTTATTATGAATAAGGCCGTGAACTTCCATGCATATAGTTTTGCATTAACATATGCTTTCATTACTCTTGGATAAATACCTAGGAATGAAACTGCTAGGTAATATGGTAATTTCATGTCTAACACTTTAAATAACTGTCAGTTTTCCAACACAGCTGCACCATTTTATATCCCCACCAGCAATGTACGAGGTTCCAATTATTGTGCATCCTTATGAACACCTGCAATTATCTGTCTTTTTTATTACAGTAATACTGGCAAATATAAAGGGATTCTCATGGTTTTAATTTATCTTTCCCTAAAGACTACTAATCCTGAGCACCTTTTCATGTGCTTATTAGCCTCTTGGCTACTTACTCTTCACTTCCAGCAAATATAATTTCAGAAAACACAGGACCAAATAAAGCTTAAAATATATTTTCAAGGGCCCAGCAAAGTTGTAGCTGGCATAGGCATAACAGCTCATTTGTTAGAGAAGTAAATGAATAAGTTAATAAACAAATGAAGGATTAGGAATTAGAAAGACTTGATTGGTGTATCATCTGAGTTTTCACACTAACTTAATTTAAATTCCTATACAATCTAGTAGAATTTTTAGTAAAGAAAATAAACTTATTGGGGCACCTGGGTGACTCAGTGGTTAAAGCCTCTGTCTTCGGCTCAGGTCATGATCCCAGGGTCCTGGGATCGAGCCCCGCATCGGGCTCTCTGCTCGGCAGGGAGCCTGCTTCCTCCTCTCTGTCTGCCTGCCTCTCTACCTATTTGTGATCTCTGTCTGTCAAATAAATAAACAAAATCTTTAAAAAAAAAAAAAGAAAGAAAGAAACTTATTGAAAAAATGCAATTACAAAGAAAATGTGTCAGTTCTCTGTTCGGCATTATGACAAATACCTACATTAATATCTTTAGTTTGGTAATAATAAAGTACTCCATCAGTTCAATGTTAGGAAACCTGGCTTTTAATCCAATTATATTAATGCTTTAATTTAATGCTTCTTTGAAGACAAAGGTGAAAAAGGCAAAAAACTTATGAAATAGCCAATGACCTCAAAGTCTGTGTTAACAAACTCAATCAGATACGAATACTACCAATTATCCAACACTACAAAGAATGAGACATTCCTCAGGGGCAAATGGCTACAAGGAAAATATTAGTAATCCAAGCTCATAGTCATTTTTCAAAAAAACCTGAGGGAATATGTGACTTTCAATGTAAATGACTCAGAAGAAAGGAAATTGAGTCTACAGTGTGCCTGGTTAGTAGCTAACGATGGGCTCTTTCCTCCTTTACAGGCCTACTATGAGTCCTATCACATAGAGAGTCACTTACCTGGACTCTAAGGTTCTTTGTTCTCAAGTAATAAATACTTTAGACCCCCAGGACCCCACAGGAAAGTCATACACAAGTCTACTAACCTTTACTGCTGCCAGTTTATCTTAAGTACTTATCCATTATTAGTTTTGAGAAGTACTGACTGCACCATTAATAAATAGGCCATTTGTTCTTTTCAACTAGAACAATGTTGTATATAAATTGAATAGAAGAATACTAAACAAGAAAACCATAGCAAAGAATGCCTATCCTTTTTTAACGTTCATCTGATACCAACACCAACTAATCCCAAACTAAACTAAAACATTTTATTTATAAATGGAAATTGTTTTGAAATGCATAGTGCACAGAACACATATAACCAGAATTAATAAAGCTCAATTATATTTAATAAAATAAGGTAATAATAAAGAGTTGAAAAGCACCAGGGATATCAACTTATTTTTATACCATCACTGCTGCTAACTGGACTTAGATTAAAACTATACTGACATTTCTTAATAATAATAGCTAAGTTCAAAGCATGTATCAATATTTGTCTTTCTCTTAAAACTACATATGTAATTTTATAATACTAAGGACAATCTCAAAAGTGTTTTTAACATAATATTTGTATTATAATTTCAGTCATTTTCTACTTTTCAAAAAGTGTGCAGTTCTTAAAATCATATCTTTACTATCTATTTCTTAAAGAATTAATCCACACTAATTCAAATATTTCCTAATATCACTCCAAAATGGAAACTAAATTAAGATTACATGTCAATAAGAATCTTCATGATGATGAAAATTTTAATTGCATTAATGTCTTAATTGTTCTAATATTCAGATGACAGATGATGATCCCACATTTGAAACAACTACTTTTCTTTCATGATTAAGATACAGATACTCTCTCGACAGTCATGGTTTCTTTGAGAACAACTCAGTTGAGGACCTTTACACTCATACAGATGCCTATAATCATCAATGTGATATTAATGTAATGGAAAACTCATTTCTGGAAAAAAGTACAGTATATTTTGTTGGACAGTATATAGAAATGGAATCTCAAGAAAGCACTAAGTGTCCTCTCCTGGGAAGGAAGGGTCAAGGTCCTGAAATCACCCACACAGAGGTATCTCAGTCTGCTGCAGGGAGAGCAGGAAAGATGGGTTGTCTCCTAAAACAAACTAATATCCATATATCCCAGGTAATGGAAGGGGAAAATCCCAGCCAGGAAGGATTCAGAAAAAGCCAGTTCCGTGGGAGAGGGAATTACTTGTCTACTACAATTAAGCTGCCTTTTTTTACTATTCATTAATCATATGGCAGTAGCCCATAAAGATATCACTGCATGATTAAATTTAACAGGCAGTGAAAATAGGCATGCACATTAAGTCCAATCATCCATAAAAGAAAGAAAAGAAAAACAACACTGGTTTATCTTATTGCTCTATGATGAATCTGCTTTCATATGCAGGATATAAATTGTGAAACGAAGGAATATTACTATTCATTTTAACATCACACTTTTTTGAACCAAAATATATTTAAAAAAATAACAATACAGAAAGAAAACAATAAAGCAAACTAATTTTAAACAAGAAATGAATGAGATATCCACTACTCTAGTTTGAATCACATATGAAATGTGGTTATTTCTACTGGCTCTCTTGCTTGACAAGACCTGAAATTTCCTTGATATGTGGTATAAAAAATAATTAAGGAGTAAAGCAGGAAAAAAAGACTAAAAATGAAAAAAATCTTACTTTTAACTCTTGAATTTTGGTCTATCTGAATATTGTCATATACACTTCTAAGAGACAATTAAATCATAATTTGAGATGGACTGAAGCAATCTTTCTAGTTTTGTCAGCTTTAATTTCATTAGACTACTTGGGAGTAGGTGAAAACTACACAGGAATGCACTTTGAGGAGATTTTTCCCCTTCCTCTGATTTGCTTCATTCTGGGTAATTGGCCTATGCTGACCAAGAACAGAGCTGGAACCATGCTGAGGACAGGCAGGGGGCAAAATTTAAAAAGGTAAGAATAAAGAGTATCCTTATACTTTTTTTTTCATCATAATGAAGAGATGAAATAATGTTAACAGGACATCAATGTAGTCATCAACCTACTTACATTTTTTGTTTTGTTTTGCATAAATATTTGTCCTTAGAAAAGCATATACAAACTGCTACTTGTACTTGGTGCTTTAAGTAACGCAGGAGAGAACATGAAGAAAAGTACGGGAACATCAAAGCATGTCCTTGGGAGCAACAGATCCATGCTGATGAAGTAAAACCTCCTTATCGTCCAACTCTTAGGGTTTGTACAAATCTAACAACTCATATTTATACAACACTTCAGACTTTTATCAAGTGTTTTCATATGTCATCTCACTTGTTCATTAGGATGAAGCAATAAGAAATTATCCCTACTTTACATATAAGGAAGCAAAGTGCAAAGGAAGAGTCCACATGTCAAAGTTTGAAAGAAGTGTAGACAGAAACTGAATTCAACATCTTTTCACATTAAATCCTTGGCTCTTACTACTATACTTTTCAATAATACTTTTCTTAGTAGAAGTTACTTTCCTGTGGAAAATATATTAACTCCTAGAGGAAAGACCAATGCCTTCCAGTTTGTGGCATGTATACTTTCGCTGGTAATGGCAAACACACATATACACAACCAGTACTTGGGTAATGATGGTACCATTATGGAGTCATCCAAGCTAAAAATGTCGGTGTCCTACTTCTGCTTTCCCCTAATTCCAACTGAGTCACTAAAACTCAAGAACCTGTCTTTGAAATTTCTCTCATTTGTCCCCTTTTTTCCCTTTCCCTCTGTTCCTACCAAAATTCAGATTTAGCTTTTACAGAACCTTAAATAACTGAAAGCTAGTCTCCTGTCACCACTCTCCTTTCTCTTCCATCAACCTTCTGCACTGCTACTAAAAAGAAAAAAGTCAACACCCCCTCTTGCCAAAAACAGAGGGTTTGACTTCTCCACACAGAATACAGTCCTCTCTGCCATCTCGACCTGAACTTACCCTTTCCTTTTCTTTTCTCCTTTGCCCACAACACAAATCCTAACCCTCCTAACACACCATATGCTCCCTGGGAATGCTATGGGTACATGTCCACACCTCCCATGTCTTTTTATGGAATGATCTTCTCTAAATCTTTATCTCTATGCAATACCACTTAGGCTGGCACAGAACTGGATCTGACTATGGGGGAATGTAGATTCGAATTAAAAGGAAAACTTCCTTGCATGCTGTGACTCTAGTATTAAGATTCCCTGCTCTCCATGCCTGTTGTTTCCTCTGTAGAAATAGGACAAAATGTTTGGTTTCAACTTGGTAATGCTAAGCACGTAAGGGAAAAAAAGCACATACCGGTTCCCCGGCTGCCAACAGAAATTCAGGATGATTTGGGGGGACATGATCAGCATTTCTGTCCTGGGTACTCACTCCTCTTTCCCTGTTTTACCACCTTTGTGACAGAAAATGAGGCACTAAGCAATTCCAACAACGTTAATAAAAACATGTTCATTTCAACTGCATGCTTATCCTTTTGAAAGACGTGCAAATCTAGCTTTCAAGTGAAATGATGAATAGCAGTGCTGTAGAGATCTGAAGCAGGATATGACCTGAAAGAGCAATCCTAAGGAGTATTTAGGCGCTTAAATCACGACAGGAGTGCCCATGGAAATACCAGGGCCTCTACAGAGAGAATTTTAAATATTTATATGCTCCAAGATTGCAGCATTTTCTTTCAGGCAGAACAACAAAGTTCAAAGTACACTGATGAAAGTTATCACTGGGTTTACTGGCAATCAATACCAATTAAGAGCTACATTTTAAAATGCCTATCAGGTGTTACTGGAAAATGCATCCATCTGAATAGCAGCTATTGAAAAGAAGTTTATCAAAAAGGGTAAATAATGTATAAAAGTCCCAAGAGAGTGATGAAAACCTTGTTCAGATGACAAGCCACATATCAGTTGGAAGCCAGTGCTCAGACTTATTGGCACCAACAATGTTTTCTTAATTTCGTAAGAGTGCATAACATCACACACCCCCAGTTGGCCTAGAATACTCTTATTTATGGCTTCATTCTATTAAGGACTACTTCAACTTACTTATGTTCCTGAAAATGTATTTTATAATTTTAATTAGCAGTTCTAATGGTTCTTGTGCAATATTTTGTACTTATTGATGTTTTCATTCAACAGAACATTTGCTGAGTACCTATTATGGGTTTGGCACCACAGACACAATCCCCATTCCCAAGGTAGGTGAGAGGCTGGTCAGGGAGACAGAAGACTGTCGATGAATGTCAATGACCGTGATCCAAAGAAGCTGAGCACAGAAAACCTAACTCTTTCTGGAGACTGAGCTCAGGGAAGGTATTTGGAGGAAAAGTGATATCTGAGTTCTTAAAATAAGTTAACTAGATCATACTGGAAAATTTCAAAAACATGGCACTTTGGGATGATGGTAAGATCCAAGGTGTGGCCATGGAGGGAGGGCCTCAGGTGGTGCTAACTCTTCTCATCTTAGTCACCACTCTTAAGCCCGCAGGACTGGGGGGTTGCACATGGTTGGGTTTACTTCTTCTCTGCCAGCTGGTATTTTCAACTCATTTCACCCTATGGCATTATTTTAGTTTTTAAACTGTGATTCCATGCTTTGAGGAGTTTTTTAAGAGAGGAAAAGAAGATATAATTTTGTACATTCTCACAATAAGTTTTCTATCAACATTTTGTCATTTATTAAAAAAATATTTATTGAGCAACTGCTATAGGACAGGCTTAGTTTTAAGTGCAGGATGGTGAAGGAAGCATGCCAGACATGCCCTCATGGACTTCACATTGTAGGGGAGCAGGGAGGAACATAACAAAGGAATAGGGTATCCTCTCATGGCCAAAAAAAAAAAAAAAAAAAAA